>BGPR01038618.1:0-14633 GCA_013235015.1 Araneus ventricosus | reverse complement strand
ATATATATATATATATATATATATATATATATATATATATATATATAGTGTTAGATATCTATCTTCGGTGTTATGAAAGAAAATTAACTTTATTTCAAATTTTTTGAAATTCGCAGAATACTTGACAAAATGTTAGAAAAACATTGTGTCAGAATTTGAAACGAATACCTTGAATATATGAGGAAATATGACTATGTGTAGCAAAGACTTTTTAATTGTACATGCGCGAAACATAGTGTAAATTATCTTTCATAACGTTAAAGGCAGATATCTAAGACAGCGTATATAAAAATTTCATTTGAATACCATTAAGATTTAAAAACTTCATGAAATGACAAAAGCAATGATGAGGGGTTTTCCAAAATTCAATAATTTTTAAACTTGAATTTTCGTTTATTAATAGTCGGATTGCTATTTTAATTATGTATTTAATTGATAAGTTTAGATGGGTAGTAAGGATATTCAAATGCCATAAAATTCAATATTGCTGTTCGAAGATTAAAGTTTAAATATTGTTTCTAATTCTATACTCTAATGAAACTTTTAAATCTTCCCGAACATTCATGATATTTTTATAAAAATGGATGTAAAAAAAGGGAATAAGGAACAAAATGATTGATGATAGTTTCAAATCAGTTTCCCATGAAAGGGGTGGAGCCCAAATCATTTTCTTCTTCATCAATTTGTGGGCGGTACCTTGAACGTCCTTCTGACAAAATCTTCACAGTAAAATGTTATTTCCCACTAATGTTCGTCCCAAGATTCTCCACAACTGATTGTGAATAATTGTATATTCAAATTAATTCCAAATGTCTCGCGTTTTACGAATCATGCATTACTTTTGGCCAGTAGTGTGTTTCTGCCCGTGTATGTTATCCTCCGTTTCGTAACACATGAAATCGGTCTCGTTATTGTCTCCAAAAATTAAAAAATATATATGGCAGAAAAAAAATTATCTATAAAAAAATCGATTACGGGAATCGATTGCCTAACGGATAATACAATTGATCAATTATCGGTTTACTATGGCAACGCTATTCGACAATGCTCAAGTTCAGTCAAAGACATGAGGAATGCTTTATGGGCCATATATTTTCATATGCAATCAACCGATAACAAATGCTAGTGACGCATCTCGATGCATGTTCAACCAAGCGGCTTTCAACGGAAACTGCTGAAACAATTCAATACTAAACAAGTTTGCAACCAGCTGTTATGAAGCAGATGGATTTTAAACATTTGGTAAGTTAATATTTTATCGACCAAATCGACTTGCAACCAATGTTTTAACCCTTTAAGAGGTGTATTAAAATATTTCTGGAATTGAGATGAATTATTAAGAAAAGATATTCATATAACCGATTAGATTATATTCATCTCGTTTGTTATTTGATTTAAGTTATTAATAATTTATTATCAAATGTGGAACTTCTTTTGCTTTGAGAGAAGTAATTCAAACATTTCAGATCATGTTTCAAAACGTTTGGCGAGAACTTACACCAACCTTCTCTTCAGAGTTAGGTATTAGCACATTCATAACTAAGATAGCAATAATAATAATTAATACACATAAATAATGAAATCAAATTATGTGATCAAAACTTTTATTTTTTCATTTATTTATTTTCGTTTTCTAAAGTCATTAAGAAATTACCCTATAAGCACCAGATATTACAGGATATTTCCATGATATTTTTCGATATTCTAAATCCCCCAATACATTGTAGCAATATTGTAGAACAGCGGCGGCGAACCTTTTTGTATCAACGTGCCATTTTTTCTAAAAAAATGTTTAATGAGGTCATAGACGTGCCGTCATATAATTTGGACTTCGTGATTATTTTGAAAGTAATAATACTAAATACTATCCTCAACAACTCAACATACAACTCAGTATAAAACTCAAAACTCTTTATTTACTACAAAAAAATACATTTTGCAATGTCTCAGTTATACACGTAATTCAAATTAAAGTAATATTAGTGTGACTTCTGTTATTGCAGATTAGATGACAAATAACTTATATTAGGGTTGTAAGATGTTACTTTTAGCAGAATGCATGCTGAACTGGAGTCATCTGTCAAACGGTTTCTAAGCGAGTCTTTAATGTTATTCAACTCTGAAAATAATAACTCGCAGGCATAGGTAGATGAAAATATGGTTAAAATAGCACGAGCCAGCTTCTTCAAACAGTTAAATGAGTCTGGTAACGAATTCCATGTTTCCAAAATTTTGTTATTGGCATTTTTACTTATATTGCTTGTCAATCTTTCTGTTTCAATTAATTCCAACTCTTTCCTTGTTTCAATAAATTTTTGAATCCATATTGAACTAGACTGGAAATCAATCAGCTGCATTTCAAATTCTTCAATTTCCAACCAAACGAATTGGGACTTGAGTGTTTACAATAATTCTTTGAACTGAGAAAATCTCGCAGAAAATTCAGTGATTGAAGAATCAATTACAGAAATAAATTCTTCAATGACTGTTTCTTCGCCTGGTTTCTCATGTATATCTAAATCGTTGATATTTTTTTTTCAAGTTTGGAAAATACTTGTAGTTTCTTGTAATAATATCGTTCCTGAAAACATGCAGTTTAACGTCAAAAGCGCGAATGAGATCGCCTTTGTCGCCTTTACTAATCATGCCATATTTCTCAGTCCACCAAATTTGAAATTCTCTGGTACACTTACTGTCTTGCAATTTTTGTTTTTTTTGTTGAACGAGCCATATTAAATTACAGTTAAAAATCGCAAATATAGCACAAATAAATTTTAAAATACAGTTGTGCCAACAAAATTGACTATTATGCTATGCGTAAACAAACTATGCGTCATTAGCAATTGCAGTCCACGATGTAACTACAATAACAAACGAGCGCGCTTCCTGCCCACCGCCGGCATAAAAACCAATCCCACTATAGGCGCCTATGGGAATGTCTTTTACCACGCCAAGTTGATCATTGTGCCTGGTAGGGTTTCCGTGTTTACTTTGATTGGTGCGAAACTGAGTTTTTTCTTCATCGCCAAATATTGGCATCGAAAACACTGCCCATAGGCGTCTACAGTGGGATTGGTTTTTATGCCCGCCCCGCCCCGCGCACCGCGCCCGAACACTCCGTAGCGCAGGGTCACTCGCGTTCGTTCGTAAGTTTGTGATCGGTGTCGTGCCCAAAATATTGTGTCGCGTGCCATTGGTTCGCCATCCCTGTTGTAGAGCATCTTGTGCGAATAGGGAGTAGAGGCCGATGAGGCCTAATGATAAGCTCCCTGCCTGGTGGAATTTGGAGTGGAGAGCCTCAGTTTCGAGGCCCGATACCACTGTCGATCCGTCGTTTATTGGGCCCTTTGCCCAATAAATCATACATAGGGGGACGCTGATGTGGTTTGGTAGTTTTGAGAGGCAGCAGCAGGGACGTTGATATAATTAAAAGGAATGTGAAACAGTTTATATGGAGCAGCTGTAAGCGGAAGTAGTGAACTTTCTTATCATTGATGGATTTGGTGGCAAGTATACTTCTCACGCTGCTTTGGATTTTAAAATGTGTTACAGATTTTATCTTCCATGAAAGCATAAAACATTACGGAATTTCAAATACTTAAATAAATTATATTTATACATCTCTATTACATTTCTAGTTACGTAGTTTAATAAAACGATTTGTTTGTCTGACTACAATAAAAATAATTATCATCTGAAAAATTAAATACTTTTCCGGCTTTTTTATTTATTTTTCTAAAAGAAATGTTACTACAGGAAAACTTGTCCAGATACAAACTTACCTTTAATCTAATAGTTTAAAAATACTTAATTCCCATTGTTTACAAAACAAACATAATTGTAAATTGTTTTATTAACAAGTTAAAGTTATGATTTGCAATCAAAACTTTTTATACGTTTTGGTCAAATGTTAGGATTGTAAGAGACGAAGGTACTCCAACTGCCTAAGCGTGAAGCGTTCCCTAGGTAGCTAATCTCTGCATCACTGCTAACAATCTACAATACTATTTGCGTCACATGTTAATTAATACAATATCATATTTACATTCAGAACATAAACGGTTTAAAATTTTATGAATGCTAAAAAGGAAAATCTTTGTTCGAACGCTTGATAACTTCTCTGAATTAGGAAAAAAAAAGGAAATTGCATTTTATTTTGATTTATTTATTCCCAGAGGAGAAAATGTTCCTGCAAAAAAATTTTTGGATTATTTCCTTCAGAAGGGCCGCTATTTTTTATATTTGAATTTTTAAATAGCATTTCTTTTTGAAATTATCACTCAGCGTTCTTTCTATTCAATGCAATCTATTAGGATTTATAAACGACAGTATTTGAGATTTTTCGAACTTATTTGCAATGGACTATTAGAGACAACTTTAACTCATATGCTTATAGCACATTGCAATTAGGTAAAATAGGGGAAAAAATTTATATAGTTTTGAAACTTTGGTCAAATACTTCTTTGACCTCAAGGATATCAGAACCGAAAAGTTTCCACCTCTCCTGGGGGATCTTCCGCCCCTAGGGGGAAAAACTGAAGTAAAGTGGAGTGTTAGCTCAGTTTTTTCTAGATTTCTTCAACGCTACACATTCAATGTTAGAAATGACGTAGATGAATTTCGTAGATCATAAAATACTCCGTCGAATGAGTACCTACACTGTACATTTTGTTACAATAGTACGATAACAAACTCTGATTCAAGTTGCAATGATTTTTCAATTTTCGAAAAAAAAATCATTATTCTTACAAAAGACGACGCATACAATCAAATATTATATCGAAATAATGTTTGTATGTATAAATATTCTCTTTTGTGAGCACATGCATATGTCAGAGCACCAATACCAAAGCGCTAGTGTGGTGTAGAAGTTAGAAGAGAGAGTACAAATAGTCCATTGCAATGAGACCGAAAAACGACAATTAGGAAAAAATTTTATAAAGTTTTGAAACTTTGGTCAAATATTCTTCTGAGATCAAAGAAACGGAAACCGTTAAGTTTCTTCCATCCCTGTAGAGGGAGACTTCCCCCCCCAACCCCCCTCGACTTGCAATACCATCAAAGCACAAATGATCGTACCCAGCTTATAAAACAATAATTAACATTGCTTATTTTTTTTAACTGCAATAAATTATTTTTCATAAATATTCTAATTATATGTAGCCTCTTTCTGGCCATGTTTTATGATATCTTTGATACAGTTCCAGAGTGACCAGTTGGTAACACTGACAACCTTTACTTCGTTCTTGATGGATGCTCTCTTATTCATCGTGTAGTATGGTCAAAGCAAGAGACTTTCGGTGATGTTTACACCACATATATGTCTTATATCCAGAGACATACAGCGATGAAGTAACAGTTGTTTTTGACGGATATACCGAAAGCAGTGTTAACACAAAGGTTATTGAACGACAAAGGCGAAGGATGAAGCGTACTTCAAGAGAAATAATTTTTAATGAAAGCACAGTTCTCCCTGACCCTCAGAGACAATTTCTAATCAATCTTGCAAATAGGGGGCGTTTCAATTGGCAAACTTACTAGCCACTTGGAGAACCTATGCTAATACACGTTTGTAGCAACAGATTATGCTGATGTACATATTGTGAAGACCGGTGTAGAGACATATGAGAAGATTAAGAAACAAGTTGTAATTGACCAAGATGATGATGTTCTTGTTTTACTTATTGCTCTTGTTTTGCCATTGGTCATTTAATAAGATAATTGATAAGAGAAGTCAGTTAAGGGGTTAACGATATGTTTCAGCAGGAATTAATTTAGTGATATGATTGCAGAATTATAGTTTATACATGGTGCATATGATTTCTAATAATGTTAAGAAATGTCAGATTCAACTATGTCAAAATAAATATAAATAATAATAAATTAATTAAAACGTATCTGATTTTCTGACTCTTACATAATAATACTATGCTTATGTCATAAATTTTGAAATTCGCTCAGTTTCTTTTCTAAAAGTGTCAGTTGCCATGTTACAAAATGTTGTTTTGGAATAACAGAATTTACATTGTATGAATATTCGTCAATTGAAAAGAGTGCATTTTTTCTAGAGTTAACGCAAATACGAGACTGTTTGGAAAACTGACAAATTGCTTACGGAATAATCCAGTATGTATTTCTTGAACAAACATTCCTTGGAATCATTCGCATTTATTTTCAAGAGAAAATTGACACATTAAAGGACGTAGGAAAGAATCAACATTTGGTTGGGAATGGAAATATTAATAAAAGCTCTACCACTATTTTATTTCAACATTTTTCAATATAAAATTTCCTGCTGTACCAAACACCACATCTCAACGAGAATTTCGTTTATTTCTTTTATTAATAGTCTGGGCTTGAATGTCCGGGCTGGTAAACGAAAGTCAGAGCTTGTGTTATAATTTGAAGGGACCAGGAAAAAAAGGGGTTCATTTCCTTAGGATTTTTAGGTTTCATCGCTATTTGTTAGATCAATGAAAGTAATTTTATTACATCTATTTGGATACGGATAGATAGCTTCGGAATATGCATGCACATGCAAGTCATCATCGCGATACTAGGTACTTTGTATTTTTTGATTTTTTAAGTTGTTTTTGACATCGTTAACGTGTTCTTCTCTTGTTCAGAGAAGAGGAACATTTCGGCGTCCGAAACCTATGATTGGTAACAAAGGAATAGCCCACATATGAACGGGACGTATACTTGCATTAAATACGCCGCGAGTTCAACACTGCGTTAGTTAAGCGATTCTAGCGCCACTCCACAAGAAGAAACGAAACTCACATCCAATATGCTCATGATTTTTAGAAGAAAACATAATGAATCCTAAATTTTATGACTGGTCAAAACATCATAAGGTATTAATTCAGAAAACTCTATTGAATGTTTGAAGCCTGTTGAAAACTTCTAATTGTTTTATTGAGCCGTATTTTTTAGAAATAACCACCACTCTTAAATTTGAAAGCGGCGTAATTAAACCATAAAAACGTAAATCTAAACTTAATACAACTAGGCGAATATTAATGGCTAAGCGTAATAAGCGTGCGATAGGGCCCCGAAATGAGGTTTAGATTTTTAAATTTTATATCGGGATGGAATATTTCCATGTAATGCCCGATGTACAAACTGATTTTAACCAGACAAGTCATTACTGGCAAAATGCGGTCGAAGTGATTAGCTGCTTGAAATACACAGAAAGCAGTTGTGAACTGCTCACGTACTTACCGTACGTACTGAAGGAACAAATTGCGAGTTCGTTTCTGTCCCACGTCATAGGGAAATGGCGAGAAAAACATCAGATAATTACTTTTCTAGTACTTCCAGAGGTCTGTGATCAGCACCCAACTATTTGGAATGTACCTCAAGCTGCATATCGTTTCTCCGGCATTTGGCCGCTCATGACTTGTCTTATTCAAATTGGGGTTGTGCACTGCGCCTAAAAGGATGATAAAACTAAGTTGAGATAGTATTATAGATCAAGAAATATTTACTTTCTAATTGTTGAAAAGAAATACAATCATTATAAAGAAGTCATTTTCTCAGGAAAATGTCATTTCAGTGACTTGGTTGAAGATTGAGCTTTTCTTTTCAATGAATATCGATATATTAATGCTATATCCTTTTATTTTTATATCTATTACAACTAAATTGCCTTCTCTGGAAGGTGCTATGCAACCTCAAATGATATTTGATCCACCCTGCTTTACAGTTTTTGTCTTATTTATTGGATCTAGCTTTGCCTTTGCTTGTTTTCCACAATTTTTTTTAAATTCCTCTGAACCATAGAGATTTAATCACTCTCATCAGAAAAAAATAACATAATTCCAAAAGTGTGTATCTTTTTCATGCTCTTTTTCAAGTTCAAATCTCTTCTTGCGATTAACTTTCATTATGAACGGTTTCCTTCGCAAACACTACTGTCTAAATGTATTGCAAGATTGGTAAAATGCAAAAGAATTGGAGGTTATTTGAATACAAAGGTTCACTATCGGTTGTGGAAAATCTTGGGACTCACAATCGTAGGAACTGACATTTGACAGTGAAGATTTTGTCGCGAGGACTTTAAGGGGACAATCCACAAATTGATAAACAACAAAATGATTTGGGGTCATCCCGTTTCCCTTGGAGCAGAAATGTTTTGAAACTTTCATCAATCATTTTGCTTTTCGTGCACATTTCTTGCATGTATTTTCATAAAAAAGTGAATATTCGGGAAGATATAAAGTTGTGTTTAAAAACTTCCCAAATTTTTCGCACGTTTTTGCTTTTAACATGTAGAGTTTTAAGCCAAATTTTGCGAAATTCATAGAATACTGGGCAAAATGTTGGAGAAAATTGTATTAAAATTTTAAGTTCATACCTTTGTGTAAATATGAGTATTTGTATTAAATACCTTTTATCTACACACGTGCGAAACATAGCGTAAATTTTCTTTCATAACGTTGAAGCCCGATATCTAAGGCAGCTTATATAAAAATTCCATTTCATTACCATTAAGATTTAGAAAGTTGTAGACAATGCAACCATGAAATGACAAAAAAATTGAGGTGTTTTCCAGAAATCAATAATTTTTAAACATGGAACTTCCTGTATTAATAGTCGAATTGTAATTTTAATTATGTATTTAATTTATAAATTTAGATGAGTACTGAGGATATTCAAATTTCACGAAAATGAATATTGCTCTTAGAAGATTCAAGTTTTAAAAATATTGATTTGCGGAAATCCCCTCATAATTTTTTTTTCTTAGAGAACAACATAATTTCTGCTTTCTGCAATGCATAAAAGTTGCTAAATCTTAAATGTATTCGACTGGAATTTTTATATAAATTACCTCAGATATCTGGTTTCGATGTTCTGAAAGAAAATTTACTCTATTACAAGTTTTGGGAAATTCGCAGAATAGGGTCAGGTGGGGTAAAATGGGTCATGGGGTAAAATGGGTCATTTTATAAATAACTCAATGCAAATAAAATTGAAATTGATTTTTTAAAACTAATATTTGTAATATTATTTATGAATATGTTGCAACATTTTTCGTTTTCAAAAAAGTTAGTTTCATGAATATTCCAACAGAAGAATTGTTTACAAGCTATAGATGATGGTGTGCAAAAAATATGGTTTACTACGTTCTGAAAATCCCTATATTTTAATATATAACAGTGCAAATTTGAAGTATTTTCTCATAAAAGAAGCTTTGGAAAACATCTGAAGCCAATCAAATAAGAAAAATATTAAATATTTTCTTTTTTATTTCAATTTGTTTTAGATGGGGTAAAATGGGTCATAGTTAGGCTTAGCTCGAAAAAATGCTAGAAAAACAGTGTATTAAAATTTGAAGTAAATACCTTAAGTATTTGTAATAAAGACTTTTTAATTGTAAATGCGCGAAACATAGCGTAACTTTTCTTCCATAACTACATGCAGATATCTAAGGCACCGTGTATAAAAACTCCATTTGAACACCTTTAAGATTTAGAAATTTCATGAAATGACAGAAAAATGATAAATTGTTTTCCAAAATTCAATAATTTCGGAAAACCCTTAACCCTTAATAAACACAAAAGGGATTAAAATAAAATTTATAAAAATATTCCCCAACTCCGTGTGAAAATTAAAATTTACGCTAATCGAAGCTCTTGGACAACAATGAAGGAAGAGTACAAAGCACACAGTGCCGAGCCAATAAAATACTTGATACTAATTATGAACTAAGAGCGTGTGGAAAGAATATACTTGTTGTATGCGTGCATGTTAAGATCAAATACCGTAGTAAGCTTGACACGGCTCCAGACATGAGAAAATATCTGTCTTCATTTTAACCTAATTTTATAAACTCATCGCCATGAAACACGCTCAAGTATCTTATTGAAATTGTGTTCCACTTGAAAAGCAGATTATCACATTCGGTAATTGTAAAGCCAGCCATTCACTTCACAGACAAACTGTATATTTTGGAACGCGAGAAGGAAAAAGCTATAAAAATCTATGGAAATGAGACAAACGGCTTGCTATGGTTCGAATTACGTCTGGACTGAAATCGGAACGAAAATTCAGAGGGACTCTGAAAGAGGCTAGCGAGAAGAAACATACCTTGTGTGCACTGAAACTTTGCTTCGAGAGTAGCAGAAATTAAAGTCTGCTGACGGGTGAAAATCGAAGAGCGATTGCCAAGCAGCTGTAGAGAGGGAAAGAAGATAACTCCCACTACCTTCGTTCAGAGTTAGCGTCCTTGTAAATACAAGTGAATGGTGTGCCTGTATTTCTCGATTAAAATGGGTGGGAAAAAACCGGGCTTAGGACAAATGGCATGGCTCTACTTCAAGTTAATGGCCGGCTTAAGATTACATCGTGAATTAATACGAAACTTTTAATTTCTCTTTTGATCTGTTAAGATGCGGAACTAATACTATTATAAAAGTGGAATAAAATGTAAAATAAAAATAATTCACAGAAATGCCCGAACACCGTTCGGGCGCTACGAAAGGGGACTTCCCTGACTTGCCCGAACGCAGCTCAGGCAGGTAATTTTTCAAAGCCAATCCATTTATTTTCACGGCTTTTTCACTTTCTTTAATTTGCAATGTTTCTAGTAACTGCCTCTAGCAGTCTAATTTGTGTTGGATAGGAAAACAAGTGTAAACCAGTATTTTGGTCCTTTTTCCATTGCATTTAAAAATTATCAAAAATCAATAAAATCACTACTTCTAACTGTTTTTAATTTATAAAATCAATTTGAATACAAAATTCCTTAAAAATATATTCTTATTTTTGGACACAATATGGCAGAAAAAAGAATCTGTTAAGTTAATTCGAATGGTTAACTTTCAATCTTAACATTGTAAAAAAATTAAAATAATTGTGAAGAGGGGTTAAAAGTAGAGGAATTGAAAAATAAAACGACTAATCAAGGGGATACGAGAGGAAACAAACGTTGGGAACTCCTGCTCTATGTTATCTGCTTGGATTGTTCGATGTCAACGACTTCGTCTTAAAAGTTTCGGAAACACAACAATAGTCAAACTGGTGAACACATTCAATCTGAAGAATTATTTTCGATTCATTCATAAAAATTGGATAGAAACGCCCTTTAGATGAGCTTAACAACATTTAATTAAGCTTTTGTGTTTACGTGCATGCGTTTAGCAACGCTCGGCTCTTCTAAAGGAGCGTATACACTTGCGAGCAGAACATTTTGCGAACAGCTCGCAGCGCGTTCGAGGAAATTTCTTTCACTGCGCACAGATCTCGATACTGTGGAATCCCGAGAAATCGAACCTTAGGAATCCGAAATTTTGTATAATTCGAACATTTTTTAAAAATTTTTCTTAAAACTTTTTATTAAAAAATGAAAGAAAAATAAGAACTACGAATCAGGAACTAAGATGATATTTATTCCTAACTTAAAAGAAACTTCAAATTTGTCTTTAAGAATGAATACAGCACCTTACTTAGTAGAAACAAACTCGGGTATCTTCTTTGTAAACTTAACTTGTTTGAACACGTACCGTGAACTTGTTTCAACTTGTATCGTATGAATCGTCGCGTGCTGTTTCCGTACGTCTTCACAGGGTACGAGAGTCAATACCATCCTGCATTTGGTATATCAAGAGCATTTCGCCAAATTTGCCGGATAATCCGTATTCCCCGGAATCCCAACGAAGCTCAGTCCCAATTAGTTCGGATTCGATGGGTTTTATACATAGAAAAGCATTTGGATGCATCAATCTTCCCTTGTCACAGTCAATGATCTTTGAAAGAGATTGAAGTACTTTGACTAGAGGTTAAATCTTCAGTTTCTTGCAGAAATAAAATTGGACTGATAGCGGCGATGCACTTAATTTCCAGATTTCTTGAACTTACGCTTGGATTAATTGAATAGGTAGATTAAACAACAAAACTTTAAAAATTACCATTAGGGAAGTATTCATTTCTTTTGTGCATTAAGCAATTAATTGTAATGAAATTTTTAGACCGTTAGCATCTTCCACTCTGAGTGAGCCATTCTGGTATTTTCATCGAAGAATTCGAAGCACACTATAATTCGGGTCGAATGTTGAGGGCATTATCTCATTTAACGTACCATAATTTTTTCGTGTAATAATGGTCATTTTCAGTGTACGAATACTTTTAGCACAAGATAGTTTACGATATTTTCACGATATCGTTACTATATTCCAAATTCAGCCCAGCATCGTTAAGACACCGAATGAATTTCGTAGAGCATGATGTGCTAAGAGGGAATAAGATCGGCTTAATTCATATACCAGGAAGATTTAGGGTATTGAAAGGTTGAAATTATTTTAACGTGCAAAAAACACCAAATATTCCTTTATTTTTTAACGTTTTTATGGAAAATGTTTCCTAAAAGAAATTTCTAAAATATTTCTAATAAAGAGAACTATGGCGTACTCGGTTACAAACACATAAACCATTTCTAGGTGTTGAAAGAAACGATAGAACAAGAACAATTGGTCCTTTCCCACATTTTACCGCCTGAAAAGACTTTTTTAAAGAAATATCTATCGGCAAGTCGAAAAGCGAAAGTAGATGCCTATTGAAAAGGGAAATCAGGAAAATAACATTTCATCAAGAGTTGCAGCTAAAAGCATGTAATAAGGTTGAAGAGAATCCTACCGAAAAGGGATTTTTTACAAGGTGTCAGTGTCACATGCATAGGTTAAAAGGCAGTCTAACCTGGGGGGATGGAGCGAAATCGCTTTTAAGCCTATAACTTTTAATTAACTGTAGGTATAAAAATAACTTTCAGAACTGAAGTTGTTCTTTGTCATAAAGCGATAATTCGCCTAATTTGATTTTTATTCCTATTCTAAATCATAAGGAAAGGAATATTTCAATCCCCCACCTTCTCCACCTCTTAGAGCTCCATAGCCAATCTACGAACTCGGCCGACGTTTTCACCCTCCATACAACATATAACCAAGATAGGTGGTGATCTGCAAGAATTTTCCAGAAGACCTGTCATGAGCTCATTGCAATAAATAGGATTTAATTGAATAGGAGGAGCAAGAAATGAACTGAAATGATGATATTATTTTTACTTCTTCGTGTACTTAGTAATAATCCTTATTTGAGGGCACAGCGAGCAAGTGGATAAGATGCCGGACAAATTAGCTGGTTCTCGCTTTAATGGTGGGTATAGTAATTGTGGTGGTTGAGTTCCCTCCACAGATGACGGAACGCCCCTCCTTCTGGAGGGGCCGGGACGCGGCCGGTGGTGGACATTAGGTTTCCGACCTCAGTGTCCGATGTGTCGTAGCGGCCCTTCTACAAATAACCCCTAATACCAAGACAGTGTTTGAGTAACTTAGTTTTCGGATACGTGGTATGAAAGAGAGAGTATTGTAATCATCTATTCAAAATTCGAATTGCAGGTTTTAATGAATCTCCGCTCTTTTGACTACACTGACTTCGAAACGAACAATTCTCGGAACTATGTGTGTTTGCTTTTGAATACGATAGCTCAAAAAAGGAGCGAGCTAGACGAAAGATAATTTATTCTTGATCATCTCACCAAGATGGTAGATTTGTATTAAATTTTCAATGAAATCTATCAACGGGGAGTCTATCTGCTCTTATGAGCATTATAATTCACATAAACACGAGCAGATGCAACAAACTGGATAAAGAGAATTTGGCGTACGGTTTGGTCACTGGAATCTATTATCAAAGCTCGCACCAAACTCGCCAACCGGTTAAATGTCTGTTGGTTTTCCTATTCTCGCATATAACATCATACTTTAGGTGAGGTGAAAACAAACATCTTAAATAAAAAGGCAGTAGTTGAAATAACTTTTATTTATTCATTTTAAAGATGATAATGCAGGTAATTTTAAATAGATAACGTAATCATAATTTAAAGAACAACCGGTGACCAGAAATCAAGAATTAACGCGCAAAAAGCACGTTTTACTTAATGACTTACATGGTTAGAAAGAGAGGGCGTTAACAATAAGCAGGGAGCTTAAATGCTTGGGAGAAGGGGAGTTCCTCGAAAACATTCGTGACTCTGGGAGTTAAACTAGAAGTGTGGTTTGCTAAGACTGAAGAAGAATGAATTAAAAATGAAGTGACGTTAAAATGAATTAATTTAATGAAAGTTGAAAAACTTAAATCATTACTTGCAAATGTGAACGCGGTAGCCAAAAAGGTAAATAAGCTAGATACATGAAATTTGGGTCATTGGATTTGACACCAAAATCCTAGTTGTGTACCATAAGTGTATATCTTTCTCGTGTAAAGTATTGCATATATTCACCTCGCTTTGAGAAATGCCTTTCCCAATTTTCAAAAAGCTACAAAGAGAATTTTATTTACTTCAAGGCATTTATCCATATTACCAAGAGGTCTGAAAAATATAGAATTTATTACTTTATAACATTTGTTTGCATTTTAGTTCAATTTTTGATGAAAAGTCATAAGTAGGATCAGATGTACTCGAGAGTTGGCATTTGTACTGATGATAAAAAACAGATTTTACCAAACTTTCATCATATGAAACATCAAATGCATAACTGGACAGGTGACAGACATATTAATACTCTGCGAATAGATGGCGCTACCCAATCTATTGAGAGACTTTCACTCTGATAAAGATGAATTTAGTAAAGAAG
>BGPR01038616.1:0-14633 GCA_013235015.1 Araneus ventricosus | reverse complement strand
TATATATATATATATATATATATATATATATATATATATATATCGTTTTAAAAAGTTTATATATATATATATAATATAAAACAGAAAATACATGTATCCGTCTGTCGGTCACAAGAACTCCTCCTAAACGGTGAACGGTAGCGACATGAAATTTGCACACGACATTCTAGAGAACATTTCTAGGTCAACAGTGTTATTTTCAACTTTCAGAGTTAATTAGTTCTTAAGATATTTAATTAACTGAAGAAAATTAGACGCTGTTAAGCCTAATGCTCAGACGTTTGTTGCCAATAACTTCTGAAATATTTATTACACAACAATTATTTTTATGCCATTTTAAACAGCTGAAAATTATCTTTTTAGTGATATTAATTCCATTGCAATGAAGTGTTTTCTCTGATTGTTATAAAGGTTTTAAATATATTTTTAACTCAATTTCTAACAATACTTTTTATTCTTATAGAAATAAATTTAAGCCAAATTACTGTTTCGCGCGCTGGCTTTTGCCAGTGTTAAAGTTATTATAAGAAAATACTGTTTTCTTTGCGCATAAACAACAACGTAGATATTCACTTCCGGTTTCAGGTTGTGGCCTTTACACCTTTTAAAGCGGTTACACAGTGATCCAATGAAGTTAGTGAATTATTCTCTCGATGTTTTGTTTAATTTTCATAAATTTTTAAATGATCCTAATGAGTGTGTGCTAAGCCTTCAATGTTACTTAGACCGGTTACTATCGTAGGAAGAGGACAAAGGGAGGGGGGGGAAGAAATATGTATTAATGGTCTATCTGTCGCAAGAACTCCTCCTATATGTGATTTTTATCATAAATTCAATATTTTTGACTACAGACAACAATTAAATAATTAACAACGAAAGGCCTATTGACTCAGCGATACGCCATGAAGATCACTACTTTATTTTTCAATCAACTATCACGTGATCCTTAAGGAATTCTTAAACACTTGGAATAACTTATTTTTAAAATCAATTGTCATGTGATACTTTAAAAAACGTAAGCATGTGGTATAACTTATTTTTATAGTCAAACATCAGGTGAACATTAAGAAAACCGCGATAATGTGATCTTTCTGAGAAAATAAATAATTAATTTGTGGAATAATAACTGAAATTACTCAACTCGAAGCTTGATTTACATTTTTTGAAGTTTGCAGTCTATTTAATTTTAGTTATTTACAGTTGTATCTTTTCCTTATCAGATTTTATTCAAGAAATCGTCGGTAAATTGACGCCGGAACAGAAGTGTATTGATAGATATGATATAGTTTCAAGAGTTTTTAGATTCAAATTTAGAAACTAATGTGAATTATAACTAAAGTAAAATATACGAAGATATATTTTGTTTTATGTGTTCTGTTGAATGGTAGAAGCGGATGACATATAGCATGGTGGATGATATATTCCACAGATTGTAAGCTCCTAATGACACCATTGAGTACAATGATGTAATTTACAATAACAGAGAATATATGAGGTATAGAGAAAATGGTTGTTGAATTAGTAATTTTGGCACTGACTAATGAAAGTTTAGGTCAGATAAATGAAAAAATATGTCGCATATGAAGGGATGTATTACAGAATATGTATCTGTAGATACGCTAATGGGCAATAACAAGTAACATCATATATCCTGTAGAGTTCTTCAACTCCTTAGAATTGTCAGGGGTACCTTCCGACAAGCTGAGATTAAAACCCGGTGTGCCAGTAGTATTGATACATAACTTCGATGTACTGAGACTGAGCATTGGCACACGGTTAAAAATTACACACCTATGTCCAAACGTCGTGCGAGCTACTGTTATGACTGGCATAGTTAGATGAGAGAGTGTTTTAATTCCACGTATTCCGATAACATCAAAGGATTTACCATCCAAGTTTAAAATGTAACAATTGCCTTTAAAATTAGCATTAGCCAGGCTCAGGGGCAGACACTCAAAGGGGCAGGAGAACATTTGGAAAAACCGTATTTTTCCCATGGGCAATTATATATGGCGTGTTCACGTGTGTCCAGCCCACAAAACCTCTACATCCGTGCACAAAACGAAAAGCAAAAACGTAGTATACAAAAGAGTGTTAGCATAGATAAACAAATTACCTAACTATAACAGCTGACACTCGCTTAGTCGTTCAATTATGTAATTATCATCTATCAAAACTTTTTATTTCCCCTTTCAACATGTAACGAAACAATTACATTCGTGAATTAGAAAAATTTAATAATTCAAATTCTTCGCGCACGAAGTCGTGGGTAACAGCTTGTATATATATATATATATATATATATATATATATATATATATATTGGGATTGGAATATTAACAATAATAAACCGGTTATTGATTTCATTCACAATAATAAGGACAGTATTTCTTCTATTGAGACTTTTGACTTCAAAGATCTTTTTACAAGCATTCCTTTAGCCACTCTTCGAGAGGTGCTTAAATCATACTTTTTTTATTACAAACAATATTTCTTTTGAGTATTGGGATAAATTATGTAATTTTTGCATATTTAATAATTTTATTTACAATGGGGAAAGTATTTTTCTCCAATCACATGGCATTCCTCAAGGATCTTCTTTTTCTTCTATTACAGCTAACCTTTTCCTTCATTACGTTGAAAAGAATTATTTACTTCTTCATCCACAGGCTTTCAGATTCGTAGATGATCTTATTGTTTTTAAACATGGAACATTTAATATTACGTGGCAAAATATTTATCCTTCAGCCTTGCTTCTTAAACAAACAAACAGTAATCAGTTGTAGCGGATTTTTTAGATCTGGATATTAAACTTGTTGATAATAACTTTTGCATCGATATTTTTGACGAAAGAATGGATTTAGTTTTTGTGTCAACCGACTTTCCTATTGGTCTTCTAATATTTCTATTAAGATTTATAGAAACACTATTCTCTCTCAATTTTTTCGTATTAAATTTATTTGTTCGTGCGAAAATTCAAAATCGAGACAATTAAAGCTTTTGTATGATCAACTTTTAAATAATGGTATTCCCGAAAACTTTGTGCGACGAAATCTCAAACAGTGATTCCGGAGCTACTGGCAAAGCCTTTTTCTCCTTCTCTTTTTCTTCCTCTATTTGGCAACAGCAATAACTGGTTTGGCGTCCATTCTCCTCATGGTTCTCACGGACATGTTAGCTTTGTTCTGGTCATGGTAAGCCTTTTTCGCTTTTATTTTATTTTTTTGTGAATACTTCTATTTTATTTTATTTTTTCTAGGTCTTTTGTATTCGGATTTTTTGCTTTCTATTCTTTTTAAATCATCTTCAATGTATTTATCTTTTATTCCAGAATTTTCCCATTTTCCTTTTAATTGCCTTGTGCTTTTTGAATGGTTGGCGGCATATTTTAACA
Source organism: Araneus ventricosus (assembly GCA_013235015.1). Classification (NCBI taxonomy): domain Eukaryota; kingdom Metazoa; phylum Arthropoda; class Arachnida; order Araneae; family Araneidae; genus Araneus; species Araneus ventricosus. Next base: position 11,239 of record BGPR01038616.1, on the reverse strand, counting down.
TATTTCGTTCGTCGTTAGAAAAGCACAAATTAATATCATGAGCGAGCTTCTTTTCCTGTCGAGCGGCTTGCTATGATATTTTTCAATTTATTTTTGTTTTTGTCTATATTTTTGCCATTGTGTCTTGATTGTTTTTGAGTTTTTTTCTTTTATTTCTAGTTTGTTTTGATATATATATATATATATACTCTTTTCGAGAGGTGTTTAACTCTTACTTTTTTATTACAAAAATATTTCTCAGTATTGGGATAAATTATGTAATTTTTGCATATGTAATAATTTTATTTACGATGGGGAAAGTATTTTTCTCCAATCTCATGGCATTCCTCAAGGGTGTTTTACTTCTATTACAGCTCAACTTTTCCTTCATTATTTTGAAAAGAATTATTTACTTTTTTCATCCTTAGGCTTCAGTTATGTAGATGATCTTACTGTTTTAATCATGGAACATTTAATAATACGTAGCAAAATATTAATCCTTCAGCCTTGCTTCTTAAACAAACAGTAATCAGTTTGAAGCGGATTTTTTTTATCTGGATATTAAACATGTGTTAATAAGTTTTGTATCAATATATATGGCAAAAGAAAGGATTTTAATTTTAGTGTCAACCGACTTTCCTAGTGGTCTTCTAATATTTCTATTAGGATTTATAGAAACACAATTCTCGCTCAATTTTCTCGTATTAAATTTATTTGTTCAAATGAAAATTCAAAATCGAGACAATCAAATCTTTTGTTTGATCAACTTTTAAAAAATGGTATTTTCGAAAACTTTGTGCGACGACATCTCAAGCAGTGAACTAGGAGCTATCGGCAAGGCCTTTTTCTCCTTTTCTTCCTTTGTTTGGCAACAGCAGTAACAGGTTTGGTGACATTTCCTCGTGCTTCTTACAGTCTCGTGTGCTTATTCCCGGCGGTGGTAAGCCATTTCCGTTTTTCCTCTTTTATTGTTTTGCGAATATTACTGTATTATTTTTATTCTAGTTCTTATGTATTCGGATTTTTTGCTTTCGATTTTTTAAATCATTTTCATTGTATTTGTTTCTCAAATCATCTTCACTGTATTTTTCTTTTATTTCAGAATTTTTCCATTTTTAATTTTCTTGTGCTTTTTGAGGGGATAGCGAAAAATTTTTATGGTTTTCTTATGTCGTTAGCAGAAAAAAAGCACTTATTAATATCACAGGCGAACTTTAATTCCAGACGAGCGGCTCGCCATGATATTTTTCAATTTATTAAAATTTTTTGTCTTTTTTTGTCCTTTGTTCTTTGTATGTTTTTGAATTTCTCTCTTTTGTTTCTTGTTTGTTTTGTATATATATATATATATATATTGGTATAATTTATAAAGTAAAAATTTTTGAAAAATCTAACTTTAGGATTTATAAGAATGATTCCTAAAAACCACGAAAAATGTTAGAGAATGAAAGCCGAATGAAATTTTGAATGATTTCAAATGGACCATTACACCTCAAAAGTTAAGGACAAACATAATTTCTTAGATATTCATCTATGAATTGGATGAGCAGTGTACAGCCGCGAAAGAGCATCCCTGGGTCTTATTTCTGCTTGTTCTAGTACAACCTGCCCTTGTTTTCGACGTTGTCTTGTCTTCTTTCCATTTTTCCAAGTATAGTACTTGGGTACTTCATTATGCAGTAGGGCGTGTGAAAACTCATCTTGGGTGCAAAGTCTGAAGAAAGATGAAAGTGTTGTTTCCTGTTGTGCTTGGGCACGTTGAGCAGCACTTTCTGTCGTAAAGTAGAGTCTCTGACCATTTTCAAGGTGGACGCTTAGATGAATCACAGTGGGGTTTCGCTCGTGAATCGGGAAGTTTGAGTATTCTCCACACTGCTTCTTTGCTGCTGATGTATCTCCCCATTTGATGATGGTGTATTTCACTTAGGTAATTTTCTCCACTGGTGAGTTCAAACAAAGCCATGTTGGATCCTTTGTTGACGTACTTACAGAGTACTTGATAGACTTAATGGAATTGCAATTTTCTACTTTAATGTGCGCATTGAAATTTTTTGGTAACAAAGGGCAGTACGTACAATCCAAGTGTTGTCCACAGACACTTATAATCCTCGAAAACTGATGTTTGTAGTAAATCCCACATATTTTGAAGATCTACGACGATATAGTGGATATCCGTTTTGTCCTGTTTGTGTTTCTTTCAAAAAATGGCATGGTCCCTGATACATGGAGAACGTGGACCGCATGGGCGTGCACCATCTGCTTTGTTACAGTGCAAAATATATCTGGGTCATCTTGTGGATTTGTGCACTAATAAAGTCATCCAGTCTGTGAACGTGTAATGAGTCTTTGAGCCTAAATGAGGATGTGGACACGAGAAAGTCCTAACTTTTGCTACTCTATCGTATACACATGACACTTAACTTCTCCAAATATCTTTGCCTCTACGATAAGATTCATGAGTGTTTTTTGCTTTTCTTGAAAGCCTCTTGCCAACAAATCATGACGATTCTGTGGTTTTTGCCGAAAAAATAGACCGTCTATCTAACTATTTTTTAATTCAGTAAATTACGTTAGATGTTCAATACAAACGTCAAATTGTTTACTCTATCTAATGGTGCATTCTCTTTTTTCCTATGATTATTATTCCTCATGGATCGGCAAAGAAGATGTGAAAAATCACCCAAAGCAACACAAAACATTAAATAAAATAATTGTAGATTGAATTTTAAAATTCGGACTTCGAGGTGCATTGAATCACCAACGCGACTACCAGTGTGCAAAATTTCAACTCTGTTAGTTCGATATTTGTTGTTTAAACATCGCACACACACACAAACATTTTCTTTTATAAGTATAGATATTAATAAATACAATTATTATTTTTATTTCTATCGAATGTAATGTATTTTCTATTATAATTATCTGAACCGGAAAGTACAAAAAAAGAACAGAAACGTTATTTGCTTACTTATTTCATTTGATCATTAATGATTGATTTTAAACTAAAGAAAAATTCTCACTTTCATCCTTTTAAAACATTAAGTGGAGTGTATTTGTTGAGGAACGTGATAAGAGTTCTCGATGGTTTCATTCGAGGAAAAACATGTCCTCGTAAAACAGTGAATCTGAAATTGAATGAAAATTCATATGTGCTTCAGTGATACGTATTTTTTTAATGTGATCATTCGTTTCTTTTATTATTTTTTTTGGAATATAAAAGAAGAATGAGAAATCACTATATTTTAGCCTCCTGAAAATATCAAAACAGCAAAAGGAATTATTGGAAATAAAGAGAAATGTTTTCTAAAATAATCTCTGCTAGGCACGCTTACGGTTTGTTACATTTTCAATAATTGATAGAACTGGACATAAGTTAAAATCAAAAATATTTTAAACGTTAAGAAAAGTTATACCAAATCATTTCTTTCTATTTTAGACATTATTCACATTGATGCACATTTGATTACGCACAACGTTGTTTTTTAACTCGTATTCTAATTTGCTATATAAGCATTGAGATTTTAATAAAAAATGAACCTATTTTCTTATCAAATATCCATATTTAGCGGAAAATTATGAAAAAAGGCCAACATTGCGTGTTAAGGATAATATGACAGAAAATGTTGAGATTTTCAAATTTTGATTATTTTCAAAACTTTGACGAACGTCTAAGCACAATTTATGTCAGCAATAACTAGATATAATAAATTAATTAAAGTTCTCTTTCGAGCAAATTGATGTAAAATATAGAGTTTTTGGTAAACAATGCATAGAAAAGCTGTAAAACAAACGAAAACAACAATAAAGAACATAAAAGACTTTCCCAGAAATACAGGATTGACGAACGTACACTGGGTGTCAAAAAATAATGCAAAATTTTGAAGATGCTTCAAAATTGGTGTTAATATGGGTACTATGGTTCACAATCAGTTGGTGAGGGACATAATATCGTCGGAACTCACATTTCACAGTGAAGATTTGGTCGAGAGCAATTAGGGGTGCCGCCAGAAAGGGATGAGGGCTTAAATGGAGTTCTTACCATCCTGTTTAACAAAAAGCTGATAACGAGATGTAATTTTCATCACTGGTTATGTTTGATGCGCATAATATCCATATGCATTTTCGTACACACAGCACAAATATTAGGGAAAATATAAAGGTTTACTTAAAAGATCTCAGATTTTTCCACGTGCTTTTTGCTCTTCGAGTGTATCGAAATTCACCACCTTGCAATGCCGATATCGTTCTGAATACAAATGGTATTGAACCGGAATTTTTATATAAGTTGTCCTATATATCTGGCTCTGAAGTTATGAAAAAAATTAGTCTAGCTTTCGCACACGCGCAGTAAAAATTTATTAACTACAAATACTCATATTTCCTGAAATATTCATATTTATAATTTAAATTTTAATACAATGTTTCTTTATATTGTGAAGTATTCTGTAAGTTTCTTAGAATTTGGTGGAAAACTCTGCATATTTTAAGCAAAAAGCATGCGGGAAAATTTGGAATTTTTTATGAAAACCTTTATATCTTCCCGAATATTTGTGCTGTGTTTACGAAAATGCATGTAAATATTATGTACATCAAACATCATCATTGATAAAAGTTTCATCTTGTTATCAGCTTTCTGTGAAACAACCAATTTCGCATCCATGCCTTTCTAGTGGCCTCCTAATTACCCTCGTGACCGAATCTTCACTGTTAAATGAGAGTTCCGACGATAATATGTCCCACGATTCTCAGCAACGTATTGCGAAACATAGCATCCATATTAACTTCAATTTTGTAGCATCTTCAAAACTGTGTATCATTTTTGACACCAGTGTATATGAGTAATCCATTTATCAATAACTAGATGAAGAAATAAATTAATTAAACTTCTCCTTAAGGAAATTTGGTGTAAAATATTGAATTTTTGGTAAGCAATTCGTAGAACAAACATTCGTAAACAAGCATTCGTCGTGCAGAACAAACACAAACAACAATATAAAAGAAAATACATAAAAGTATTTTTCCCAGAAAAACCTGGATTCGCAATTCTTTGTTAGCAGCAAATTTCGCAAAAACAGTTTTTAAGCTCATATTTCCACCAATGAATTTGTTTTTCCAGCTTGGAACATCCACTTTTGTTTATCCCATTCTCTAAATTTTAATGCTTGGCATACATAAAATGCAACGAATACTGTTAACGAAAGTTGTAGAAAAAATATATACAGAAATGAGTAATTACTCCTAACGTTTCGAAATATTTTGAAACATTAGGAGAAAATATTTATTCAGGTAGGTAGTTCAGTCTTTAGTCACAAAACAACATTTCTAATCATTAATACAATTCTGATTAATATGTCTACACTACGCAATTACATTACTGAAATAATTAATTAGAATAATATAAATATTATAAATACACTGCGACGACCTATGCTATGAGTTCTTGGAGAAACGAAATTTAGCTATTTGGGTTAATCCTAGATTTAGATATTTGGATCATACATTAGGTATAATATTTAGATTATCTTCATTGTACAACGATTTTCCAAAGAAAAACAATTATCGTACATCATAAACAGTGCTGTAAATTTCTTCAGAACTTAATTTAGGTATTTAGAAATAGTTTTCTAATGAAAATAAGCTTCTGTAATAACAACCGCATTTAATTCCATGAAAAATATTATTCCTTCTCCAGTCATAACAATGATGTTATTTGAATTCTCAATGTAAACACTGTATGCAAGACCAATGTATTAGCATAGATAATTTGAATTAAATACTTTTGTAATAGATAGAAAAATAACGTTTTGCAAAATTTTGATTATACAGGATTATCTAAAATTATTGGATCCATTTCAAAAATTATTTTTAAAAAACCCTTTAATTTAGCAACTTCATATTTTTAAATGGAATATTAGCTCAAAATTATTTTTTTCAGATATGTAACGCGCCGTTACGACACACTAAATATGCTGCAAGTGGAGATTCCCAACGTAAGTATCAAAAGGGCTACCGTGCAGCAAAAGGCACGTCTGGAACGTCTCTAGTTCCACGAAAGCAAATCAATTGTTACAGTTCAAAGACGATTTCGGTTAGAGTATCGAAATTCTCGCTCTCCATGTAAGAACTCCATTAAGCGTTGGTATGAGCAATTAAGAAATGAACCCTTTGGATCCTAGTATTACTCCTCAAGCTCTTTAAAATGACACCAGAATCAACCCCCTAGCTAAACGTGTTTCCACGCTACACTTATTTATAAATTTACATAAAGCTAATTCATAACAATCATGCGCATGTGGCTACACTGGTACGATGACATCACAGGCAAAACAAATACTATAGGAAAAACTATTACAGAATGGTGGGGTCAACCATCTTTTTCGCATCATTAGTCGTGTGGTCATTAGCGATTCAAATCTGACGGTATTTTGTCACACAAGAAAGTTCGACCGACTGTCACTGTAACGAGCGGAAAAACGTTCTCACGTAAAAAATGCTGTGTTTAAAATGCATATTGAAATAAATGAACCCTTTATTATCGAAAAGATTCTTTGTATCTTAAAAAAGACCAAGAAAAACCAAACTTGTTGGATCATCAAAAAAATTCTCTTATTACTTATCAAAAAATTAAAACATTCATACAAAACTATGATACATTTTCTGTTAAACGCAGGAAAAAAAGATTAATTCTTCTCGGTTAAACATGTCTCAGAATCCGATTGGGTTCAATTTTATTCTTCTCAGATCCATACACCAGCGTTTTTTTATGAAAAGATTCCAACGGGATAAAAATAAAAGCGAGGACATTTGAAAGAAAAGGGAATTTATTGTCTTCTTCCATCAACATCTGAAGAAGTGTGGTGCTGTTTATAAATTCTTTCCGAGACTTCAGCCGATGTTTTCTCTCTGGAAATGGAGAGATTATACTAATCGGATAATTCTTTCAAAGCGGAAATGTAATGGATAGAAAGTACTGCTATCGCTGTAATTGATAGAATATTTGACTATAGAGATTAATATAAGAAATAGTTACAAAATGATATGATAAGATCATACAATATCACTTTTATTTTTATCCGAACCAGTATTTTTAAACTTTCTAAGTATTGCAAGATATTTCTCCTATTTAATGTACCTTTATGCTTGTAGAAGGACAGCCTTAGAAAGTTTATGAAATTTCTCCGAAAAATAATTTATTTCATTTGGCCATTTTTAGTTAGGTTCTAGTTAATTTGAAACTTTTAATATCTTATAGGTCAAACCAGAAATTCAAAACTGCTGCGTTAAGAATATAACTGTCTTATTAAAAATTTATATAATTTCAGTTAAAATTTTCATTGTGTTTCTCAGAAAATTAAGTTTAAAATTATCGAAATTAATAATGGCAAAACATACTTCTTGACTTTAATAAAATAAAATTGGCCATTTTCACGATGAATATTCTGTGGATAATAAATTAGTAGGAAAGTTCATATAAACTGAATTTAACTTTTCAAAAGTACCCAAGTGTTGAAAAAAAACGGTTTTTTTTAAAAAGAAAACTTTGGAGTGTAAGTCCTCTTCGAAATTCTGACTTCTCTCAGTCCTATACGCTCAGGGCTCAAAAATTATAGTATTTTCCTCAGTCTTCTCTCCAGAAATTCGTTTCATAATAACGAAAGAAAATATACACTTGTGCATTATCATGTCTGATTTTAATAAGCATAGCAGTTTTTAAATCTTTTCTATTAAATGCATATTGTATTAAAATTTCGAGATCAGCAAAATCTTTAGATTATTTATGAAGTTATACTTATAAGAGAGTAAAATGTAGTTTAATACTATCATAAATTTGAAAAGCTAATAAAAAAAGATATATTTATTCGCATTTTATTATGAAAACAACAATCGTACAAAATAGCACTATTTCTTGAAAACCATCAAAATGAAAGAAAGAAGGGAACCAATATTTAATAAACATTCGGATTCGCTATTCTTTATGATCTTAAATATCCGTACTTTCTCTGATAGTTTTAATTTTCGACTCTGTTCAGGACTAATTTTTTACCATTCATCGGCACTAAAGGGTCACAGTTCCACAGCTAAGGATAAAGACCTGCCATTTTGCATTTTGATACATTTGTCTTTCTAATCTTGGTGGTAGCATATTTATCACAAATGTTTTAAAGAATCATAATTCCTTGACTGTAGAAAAGAGACACAATTAAATCATATCCAGACAGAAAGAAAAGAAAATTCAAAATATTAAATGCTGGAATGATGCTTCGCGAAAAAAAAGACTTTTTTAAGAACATGTAGATTTTACAAATTAGTGAGAAATAGATATCTTTCATAATGAGTTTTGCTGCTCGAAACTTTTTAGCTCTCCAGATCTTTCGATCAATAATTAAGAAGTATGTTTATTTTAAAATACAAACATATGCTAATATGTCCATTATTGTGATCCATACCATCATGAAACTTGATTTGGCTCTAAATATTTCAAATGATTTAGGCGATACAAGAAAATTAATAGTTGATGTCGCTTATATATTTCTCCATCACATATACCTTCAAGATACTAATTTCTATTTCTAGAGAAAAAGTAGAAGGTGAGAAATGAAAGTAACAGTTACCGGTTTTGTGCAACAAAGTTCTGATTCTCTCTGCATTGTCAGGTATTCCCAGCTTAATATTTTCAGAAAAATTTAAGGAACAAAATTATGCGGTAGCAATACATATCACATTATATGGGGCAACTTTATTCATGATTATTAAAATAATAACGTGTCATCTTAGAAAAATATTGCAGGTGACTAAAAAGTGGATAAAAAATGTAATTACTTATCGCTACAAGCATTAAACATTATTAAAACTTCTATGAAGTTTCTTTAAGTGCGAATGTCATTTGTTACGGTTATTTAAATAAAACAAAGTGTGTTTCGAAGTTTATTCATGTAAAAAAATAAAAAAAATCACAAGCATTTAGTTATAAACAAATTTTAAGATAAATGTGTATTTGACTGGTTTTTCTCACAGTTATAAAGCATAAATTTATCAAAAGCACACAAGCATAAACATAACTTAATTGTGGTTTAAAACACTAAACAATGTATCGAGTAACAATACAAGTGAACGTGTTCTTAATTGTCTGCTGCGCTCTACAGCTAAGATTATTAGACTAAGAATTACCAAATTTGGCAGAAATATAATTTATTGGTTGGGAATGTGCACGTCGGAATTTTTTTTCGATATTTTAATCAAGCAATAATTTGAAGTTTGTTGTTGACAACTTTAGAAAACATTGTCTCACAAAAGTCATTCTTACGCCGCCTTAAAATGCAAAAAAAAAATATCTTTTCAATGATACCAATTTAGTATGAGCCCAATTTTTTCCTAGTTTTTGCAATTTTTTAAAAATTGTTTTGATTCTTAATTTGCAAAGATACTTTCCATTGTTACAATGAAATTCACACCGGTTTCATTGCTAAAACCATTATTTATTTACGTGTTTCTCCTCCATTGTTTATAGCTAAGGAATAAAGATTTTGCTTCTTAATTTTATTTGGTGATATCCTAATAAATTTTACATTTTGACGAACCTGAATTACCACCTAACCAAACTGGAGCGATGGTTAATTAAATGAAAGATCAAAATTAATTTTGATATATGTTAGGCAGTATACTTTAATAGGTGAAGAACAACCCCCCTCCCAAACAGTTTAGGAGCGGGATACCATGGATTGAAGAAACTAAATATCCGCATGTGGCTCTATATAAAATGAAAACATTCAAAAGTCACATCAGTAACATAGGGGGAAATTCAAAATGGCTAAGGCACCCTTTTATTTAAAAAATCCAAACTCTCGTTAAATAATAAGCTTCCCTTATACAAATTCCTATTAAGACCCTTTATTAGCTAAGCTTCCTGGGTCTAGTAGCGGCGGTTAAAACACAAATCGAGAAATTGGAGCCTGTAATCATTCTTAACACGAAACGGCTATTTCATAAAGAATGATGTTAAAGATTCTCGAAGCGAAAGGTGATTTAACTTTCTATACTTGAGTTAACTATGGATTTGTGAATTGAGATGTCTATTACCTTACAACTACAGTTCCTTGACTTCAGAAACGCATTTTCGGGAATCTAACTTTAAGAATGAAATAAAGTTGTAAAGAATAGTTGCAGTATGTAATGAAGGATTTATATAAGCTGATATTCGCGGTTGTCATAAAATAATTTTGACACCTTTTATGTTTTAAAATGTTGGTAAATGCTAATGGCAAACCATGCTACGGAATTCCTTTGGTATTGTAAATTCTGAACGTAATCACAAATCATTTGAGCAAGTTTATTCAAAATTTAATACTAAGTAAAGAATGCTAATGCATAAACAAAGCTGGTGTTTTCACTAGCTAATTCTGAGAATAAGAAAGGAAAGAAAAAACTCATTGTGATTATAGATGAATTACCAGAAGTAACACAATTTCAAAAGCACCGAATTGATGATTAAATTTTAATAGTATTTTAGTATATTTGTTTCTAATGTTTCTAATTATTTGCAAATTCAGAAAAGGATGATTTTCAGATTTGTTCAGTCTACCTTGGGTTTGACGCAGCATGTCCTTTACCGTAGCTTGAACACAAAAATCCTTACCATACTACTACTATTACCAGATTTGTTCAATAGCGTCAACAGAAAATATGCAAGAGCATGTATGATTGCGCAACTTAATTTTTTAACACATTTCAACTCAAAAAATGACTGCCAAATGCATTTAAAGGTTAGAACAATCTATTAAATTGATATTAAATGAGCATTGATGTTAAAAATGCTGTTTTTTCTTTTACAAGCAAATAAATTTGTAGTTGCATGTGGTTTTTCTTATTTTTAATTCGAATTTAAAACTCTTATGGGGAAATTAAAACAATAAATTAGAAAAATAAAACTACCTATTGATAGATTTGCGAAAAAAGAAAGTGCTTTAACGAGGGGAACGAAATCGTACTTATTTAGAAGCACAACATACAATTACATAAACGAGTGGAATGAAATTCTTATTATTCAGTGGTACAGCATATAATTACTTCTACATAGATAAAGAAATTCTATTGATTGAGTGTCACAGCACTAATCTCTTAAAGGTCGTGCCCGTCATATTGATGTGTATCGAATTATCGCCTTTTTTAGGTTTATAAACTAACATTTGATCATTAATTAGCTTTATAATCCGACCCAAAAATTACGTAGAATCCGTAAGCATCTCAAGTATTCTATGCCTTC
>BGPR01038615.1:0-14634 GCA_013235015.1 Araneus ventricosus | reverse complement strand
CGCATACGAGAAAGTAAAAATGAAACTCGTGGAATTTAAAATCAAATAACTTCAATCATATTTTCGACATTAAACAGTTCTATTTAATGTTAAAAAATAATATCCATGTCGGCGAGAAATTTATTCAGTTAGATTCTGTTTTAGATTATGATATGCATACACTGAAGTGCCAAAAATCATTGGTAACCTCGTAATATCGTCTGGGACCTCCTTTTGCCCGGTGAAGTGCTGTAACTCGACGTGGCATTGACTCAACAATTTGCGGGAAGTACAATCGTTCAAATTCACATTCTACAGTGGGGATTTGATCACTAGGGAACCAATCAGAAGTCGATGAAAAAGAAAAAGATTTGGCCTCGATCCCAGTTTAACAAAAAGCTGATAATGATTTGCAACTTTCAACGATGATTTTTGTTGCCTGTGCGCAATACTTACATATATTTTAGGTAAAAATAGCATGCATATTTGGGAAGATATAAAAGTTTTCTTTAAAAATCCCGAAATTTTCCGCATGCTTTTCGCTTATAACATACAGAGTTTTCAGCCAAATTATAATATTGATGGTTATTTGCTACTTTTAATACATGCGTTTATATGCGATTAATTTTATCGTTATTATAGATGATAGCAAAAATTATAGTTACACTTTTGGTTTCTATTCATGTATTTTATATATTTGCTTTTTATCTGTTCATTATAAAAATTAAATGATAGCATTGTAGATGTGTGCAAACTCCCATTATCTCCTGATAACCAATATTTTTAGATCCAATCCGCTACTGCTTGGATTCGTATCGCTGAGTCCAAATGCGCTACTCTATTCCATCAATGATAAATCATATCCCCTCCCTCCTGGCCTAATATGCGTTAATCCATTGGGATCAAATATCTCTCCGGTGCAGGGGCGGCGCCAGCAGGGTCAGAAATTAAGACTTTCGTCTGCAAAAATCTTTCCGATTTCGGGAGATGTTGAGAGCAGAGTATCAAGGAATCTAATAATTTTAATCCATCTTAAAGTTATTATGTAGTAACGGTCGAGATAAGCGATTTGTTTCCGAATTTGAGGACTGATTAACGGTTAAGTCAACAGAATGACCGATATCCTTTTCATTTGTCGTCCATTCGGCCTGTAGTTCGCACCAAATTTGACAGAATAACCGACAAGGCGACAAGTGAATCAAATGTCGCATTTTGTAGACTGCTTTCGGTCGGTCGGCTAAGAGATCAACAAGACGGGTGAAAATTTGTATCTTGTTTTTTCCATCAACTGTTTCGATCACTTTTTGGTGGAATTATTAGGTAAAACTAAAGTATCTGTATTGTTCAAGAATGTGGCAATATATAGTAGTTATTCCTCTCAACGGTCATTTTTGTTCAACGCGGAATTTTTAGGCCCATAGAGATAATGTTAAAATAACCTCTATTAACGGCCACTCAAATCCCTCTGAGCAATCGGGTTGGTCGCACGTACAACTTCAATAAAATACTTTCCTTTCGTTTTCACGACCTTACACATTTTATTAAGAGAAAATGGAGGAAAGAAAGAACAGGAAATTCATACACTCAAAAACAACACCGGAAATTAGATAGAAAATGATCATTCATTTCCCATTGTGAAGAGAAAAGTGAATTTTAGACTCTACCGGGTTTGGATATTAAAGAGTTCCTTTGTGCCTTTCAGGTGCCGATTCGAACTTTGACAACAAATCAGCAGCGAATGAAATTTTCAACTCAACGACTTTAGGAAAAATTGACGATATTGTCGAGGATCGAATGTCTTATCCATAAATAAGTGTATTAATAAGAATCCATCAGAAGGTTTTAGAAGGATCACTTGATTAAATTATATCAAAAATATATCTTTTATTCTTCAACGATCAACATCGCGCCTTGTCGCTGGGAGGGACTCTGGTTAGTTTCTACCGTGCTCTCCGAGACAAGAAATACGTCGGCGAGTTCGCCTTACGCGATTGGTTGAATGGCGGAGTGATAAGATACGTCACTCGCTTGCGTCTCTCTGTGAGTGAACATGAGCGGAGTGCTACAATATCATTGCCTTTCAACAACTACCGACGAAACAATTAGGGATACAATTGAAAAAGTGACCTCCGAAAGACTCAAGTAGAAATAAATTTTATCCTTTTTCTAAAAAAAAGAGAGAGAGAGAGAGAGAAATTTTCGGATAAAGTACTTTTTTTCTTTGAATAATTTTTAAAGTTAGCTCAATCAGAAATGACGAATTAGGACTTATTTAAATAAGTATTTTGTACTCCCACTCCCAAACATAATAACCTTTTAGAGAGGCCAATTTTCCTCGGAACGGTGGGTGACCATTGTAGAGAGGTTTCAGTGTATTATATACTAGCCGCCCTCTTCGACTAGCTTATTCGTCTGGAATATAAATTTAACTGAATCTCATATGCGTTATTTGATATTCATGGTTCCCTTAAAAAAGTAATTTTAAACTTCAAATTGTGATAGACACTTGACCTGTGTTCTTTTAGTAGCTTTGCATCTGTTCTGTTCATTGTCTACATGAACGTCTCTAATGGAGTCAAATAACTGCATGTGTCATCTAACATTTAATTTCACGTCGCCGTCGTCGGCACCTTTGTTATGCCTTATGCAAAATACGCATTTAATTTCAGTATGAAAATGGTTCGACACATTTTACATCTTTCAGTATGTTAGCTGGATTAAAACATGCTTATAGAAAGAATTAAAACACAGCAACCATAAGCATTGAGTTTACTAAATATGTTTCTAAATATAGTTATTACCTTAGAGAACTTCGTTTAGAGATTTTACGGAAAAATTGATGAAACAAAAAAGAAAGTAAAATCCATTAGGACATTACCTTAGATTTCAACAATGGAAGTGAAACACGCAATTAAATATTATTTGTGTAAACACTGAAAACGATTTGAATTGCGTTGCAGCAATGAAATGAATTGTTGTAAATTATGCCGAAAATATTTTTTTTTTAATTTATTAAAATGAGAAGAAAACATGTAAGACAACTTAATTGATATCATTGAAGAGGTAATTTTTTAAACTTTCAGATGGCGTAAAAATAATTTTTTGCTGTAATATTTTCGAAATGTATTAAGGAAAAACGCCAAAATTTCGCTTAATTTTTAATTAATTAAAATTTTAATTACAATTTCAAAAAAAGGGTTCCAAGGTGCACATTCCCACTTTCCAAAGTAGGTTTGTGACAAATATCGTAGCCCTAGGTCCAGCGGTTTGTCCTGTAGGGCACCAACACACAGACATTCTCCTTTATTATTAGTAGATAGGCATTTATAGGTTTAAAATTTATTAGTTAGTTTCACTTGTTTCAGCTATTATTTTATTTTGTTATAAGATTTAGATAATAATCTGCAAATTTTTGCCAATATCAGTGCAGTACACTTCATTTCCTAAGAGATTTGTTCATAATTCTTCATTTTTTATTATTGCTTGTCGTTCAGTCAGACAATTCTTACTGCACCGACATTATACAAATAGCTAATTATTTCAAATAACTAATTATTATAAATGAATTCTCTAATTAATATTTAATTACCTTAAATTAAATATAAAATTAATTATGTGTTATTTTGAAGTTACCTAAATTAGAGAAATTTTACTTCCCCCCTAGCGTCGGAAAATTTCTGGCTCCGCCTCTGGTCCGGTGATGTTAGATGTTTAGAGAGAGGTAGGCCAACTCAGGTGTTGTCTTCGTCATCTGTACCTGATTCAAAAGAACGAGTTTCTTGCTCCAAAACAGAATGTTAGTATAACTAAGCTTAACCCACCTGCATGGAAAATTACAAAAATATTGATATGCACTATTAATTTATATTAACAATACAGCCATTACATTGCATTAGACATTTACATTAAAGTTGTATTTACTATTCGTCACATAATGTGTTTATCATCTGGACGGATTACCAAATAGACAAAGTAAGCAACTGCCATCGGGCCCCGCAATTTTGGGGGCCCCGAGATATTTTTGCAGTATTTTCAGGGTAAATTAATTTTGTGCTTTCATTTGATTTAAAAGGAGCATGTACTCGAACACACTCAAATTAAAATCAAGTATCTTTTAAACTTCAGAGCATTTTTCCAAGTTTTCAAATCTGTTTGAAATCAGTATCATCCAATATTTTTTTCAATTGCCGGAATCAGGGTCGGATGTAGCCTTTGAACCGCTCCGTGCTAAAGTAAAAAATTGCGCTCCTGTGGAACTACAATGTAAGCATTCTAAAAAAAAAAAAAGGTTTATTGTCTTTTCTCCATTTTTTAGCGAACTTCCAAAAAACAACAGCATAACCCAATAATTGACACACATACTCAGTGGCGGCTGGCTCGTCAGCTCAGAAATAATCAGTGCTGCAGTAGTTGTATAGACCTAAGTTGTAGAAAATGTTATGCTGATTATTTTGGTATATAATGATAATATACTATAAATTGATAGCTTTTGAGTTATAAGCAAAAAAAACTGGGAAATTGTTTTCCTGTTTTTTGGCTATAACTAAACTTCCTATAAAAATTTTAGTAGTAAACCTCAGATTCGTAATCAGTACCCCAAAAAACATAAAGGAGCAAAAAATTACAACTCCTTCAGAATTTGATTTAAAAACTACTTAATGACTACTTACTACTGAGAGAAAGCGAAAAAGGGCTAAATGAGGGAGTCACGCCGAGCGAGAGCTGCTCCAGGGGCACCTCACGGAGTTCTAATTTTAGTGGGAGAAAGGGTTGCTTTTTCCTTCCGACTGAGAGCTCCGAGTTGCTCAATGCGTGAAATTTCGATCCTAGGAGGGGCAAAACTCTCCGCAGCTCTGGTCTGTCTCTCTCTTAATTCTTGATTTATTTTTTGTCCTCCTTTCGCGTTTTTTATTACTTTTTTGCCGTTTTCGATTGTCATTGAACTCTTAAAGTGGAAAAGTAAGCCAATTAGAATAAAAACGAATATACAAGCTTTTAAAATAATTTCCGGGGGACTGCAGCTCTGCAGCCCTAATGGACGAGCCGCCACTGCAAATACTTATAATAACTTTTCACTTAAAATATTTCATTTAAAAAACAGATAACAGGAGTATAATTCAGAAGAATTGTTTTTTTACGAACTTTTAGTTCAGAGAATTCTCTAATTAATTCAGAAACATCTAAACTGTTAATCAGTTCATACCCAATTCTTAATATAGGTGTAAAAATTTTTTTAGGTTGTATAAAAAAATTTTCTGTACCTGTTCAACTTCCGGACTTTCCACAATTTTAGTACAGAACTTTGTTGAAAAAGGAGAAAAAATCGATAAAATATTGAATAACGAAAACTCTACTTCGAAAATCTAAAATATCGCTTCGAGGTGTTTCGGCTCCTGTCCCGAAACATATTCATGCCAAATTTCGTACATGTAGGTGCAGCGGTCTCTCACACAGACAGACACACACAGAGAGAGAGATACACAGACATTGCCTTTTATATATACATAGATTACTGGCTGCCTTAAAAGTTTTGTGGTTATTAGTACATAAAATTAGATTGTTTAATTGTTTTTTAGAATTTTTTCAGAAAATTTTCTAATTCAGAAACTCCGTTGTGATTTTTTTCTCATTTTGTTTTGACAATTTTGCGCCCCTCGATTATTTTACTCCGTACCGGGGACTAACGGAGTGTTCGGCCGGCCCTGCCGTGACCTTCGAGATGAGGCCACCACAAGTCAATCGGCCTGTCGAACTTTCTGTTTCAGTATTTAAAATGCGTTAAAAAAGATGTTTTTTTCCCTTCTTTTTACTATTTTGTTTAAAATTACTTTTAAATTAATTTTTTATACGCGTTACAATGAAACCAACTTTCTTGAAGTTTACTTGCGACTAATGTTTTGTCATTTCAGTTTTTCGTAATATTTGTTACTTAAAAACTGTTTAAATAAAAATTAATTTAAAATCGATAAAAAAAAATATCTGGTTTGGGAAGTTTAGAAGTAGAAAAGGGGGCACCGAAAATTGCATTTCCTAAGGGCCCCACAGGCCTTAATCCGGCCCTGTTTATCACATCATAGTAACAAATAATTATTGCAATAGCAGACATGTATTTTAATGACACCTTTATTATATTTTTACACAAAATCAATTTCATTTTCTGAATCACTTTCCTGGCTAGGTTCCGCATATAGATTCGAAGAACTTTTTTAAATTTGGCCAGGATTTATACCACGAATGAAAATCTTGTGGTATCGCTCTCTTTTTACATAGCTGGATCAGGCTACAAACATTACATAAGAATGCAACTTAGTTTTCTTACCCCGTTCATAATCATACCAAATAAAAAAGGAAGCCAATAGATAATTCCGGCCAAAATCGCAAATACAGCCCCCATTTTTAACATGTAATGAAAATGAGCGACTACATAACATGTATCATGAAGAACAATGCATAAAGAGGAAATTGATAGAACAAGTCCCATGATCAGGTCCGCCTTAGCAAATCTCAGTGCCTTTGGCTAGAGATAATTGGCGCCTCATCAGAATCGAAACTAGGAATTTGAACGCCTGTGTCATTTTAAAGATCTTAATGTGGTTACGTGTCTGATGCGCTCATCATTAACTAGTGGAATTTGCGCTCACATTGTAGGCTTACTGGATCTTAATTACCTTTGGCAGGAAAACTTAGCGAGCAACTAGAGGGGCTTTAGAGAATGCATGTTTGTCATTCTGATAAGAGTGTGATTGATAGACGAGGTTTCTTTTTTATTGAATCATCACAACTTTTCCGTGGGAAAATTAGCAATTACCTTCAGAGGGGGCTGAGGTCATAAAAATTTTGTATCGTAGTGACGAATGTCAAACCTCATGGCTTATGTAAACCAAAACACTTTAACTTTACAGACCTTCCTTTCCTGACAGTAAGGATCCTATCCTAAAAAACACTACAATACTTTCGATGATTTAATAAAAAGCATAATGAAATAACTAACCAAAAAATGTTTTCGACCGCGCCAACGCTACAAGTACAAGTGGAATGACTAGAAAAGTAGGAAAATTTTCTAGCCTGCCAAGCCAGAAAGCAATGTTGTCACGATTTTATTACTATTTTTTTAATGAAAATTAAGAAAAATAGTTGTAGTGATTTTAAATTAAATCAAGAATTTTGGTTTAGCTCTGGGGGGCTGCAGCCCGATAGCCCCCCCCCCCCGAATTCACTACTGATTACCTTTACCCCTTCCCTCTGTTGACGAAAATGCAACCTGCTAAAAAATTAAGTTTAATGCAACTTGTTTGCCTAACTTCAATGTAATAGAACATTTAATATAATGCTTCAAGTATTGGCTTGTGGGTTAAAACAGTCGGCTTAAAAAGAAATTTTTTATTTAAAAATTTCTTTTCATCATAATTTTATTTAGATTAATTGTTCCATACATATGCAACTATCTGTTATATTTCGTTGAATCATTTCGCTTAAAAAAAGTGACATGACTTGAAAACATTTTTTGCCTAGTTATTTCATTGGTGTTTTTTTTTTTATTAAATTACCGAAAGTATTGTAGTTTCCTTTACGATTTTTATTGTAAGGTGAGTAAGTCTGTAAAGTTTACCATCTGGTTACATGCTGAAAAAATAAAAAATCTTTTTTTTCTCCTTTTTTTGGCCAAAGTTGGACTTAGAAAGATTTTATTGTCACTCTTCACTTCCATCATTTTAACAGACGGGGAATGTTGATTATACTGCTATAATTCAACTCGCCAAAATAGCTAGTACAAGATATTACGGAATGTTTGATAATTATTCAAGAGTATTGGATTTTGGAGAGTTGGGAGCTGGGTTCTTGTGGGAAAACTGTCAATAAAATATTTTGTTTTAGTCTACTCGTTATTTTTACATAAGAAGAAGCACAGTGTAAGCGTTCTTAAAACTATAATATACATATTCTTCGGCCCAGTAAAGCGGCTAGTCGTTTTCATGTATTTGATTTAATTCATTTCCTCATTCTCCAAAAAATTTTTTTGTTTAATTTCAAATTTAAATATTTATTCTTTCATTACTGTCCTTATTTTTTTTCCATTTTGTAAAACAGGAGAAACTGTATTTTCATATCGAAAATTATTTGTTCAAAATTTGAAGAGTGGGAAGGTAGGTTCTTCCTATCGAATAATAAATTTATGAAAATAGCATGTCACCTTTTTCTTCGAATTGTGCCCATGTCTGGCGGAATAGCTTCTCTATTTTTATAGATAAACTTAATTCGCAAGTTTGGTGAGTGGGCAGATACAAAATCCAAGAATGTGATATATTTGAAAAAAATACAAATAATATTGATTTTTTAAATTTTATTTTTTATCAAACACTTAAAAAAAGAGAACTAAAATTAAAATTAGTTTCGTAAATGAAAATATCTACAAATTAAAACACGAAAAATTTAGTTAAATTGAAAATAAATTTACAAACTTTTTTGTGATTTTCTGTTATATATTTACTTAGTAGCAGCGGATTATTATTATTATTTTTTTGACGCGTCATATCCAAAATATTTACTCGTAAATTTACAATTATTAGTCATCATTGAAATGAAGGTGTGTTGGAATTTACCGGTTTAAAGACGTAAGCCTCAGAAATAATTATTTTTATTAATAATATAAATATTGTGTTTTAAATTCAAAACTCAACCACGCAAATCATTGCGTTGCTTAAATATTTATAAAATCAAATGACTTTCGAGTAATCAAGTGGAACTTCGTAAATTAAATGCTTTTTGTGTTCTTCACAGCCTCTCACCAATGGAAAAGACAACGGCATAAAAATATTTATAAGAATATAATTAAAAACTTTTGCTGAAAATCTGAAAACAAGTAATATAAATTTGCATATAAAATGATCATCACATTTTAAGGAAAAGGGGAAATTTTGGTTATTGCCATGGGTTCAGTTAAGCATTTGTACATCTGTCTCTTTTTCTGACCCATCACAATCTTTGGGACATGTAATTATCGCAATTTTTCACGCCTATCCCTATAAAAAAAAACCATTAACACCTTGAGTGTTCTCTTATCTCCCAATAGCAATACCTCCCAAAGACATAACTGCGAACTTTTCCCCACGCTAAACTACCCTCAATTAGAAACTACGTTTTCAAACTTCCCGGAATAGATTTGTGTCTTCGAATCCCTCAATTAAGATAATTCCAAGCATTTTTGTTTGAAAAAATTATTTCATTTTTTCTCCGATGAAAAATATTTTCATATGCTACTAAAGTTGTTTGATGCTACTTGTTTGGAATTTTTATATCATTTACAAAAGATCAAAATATCGCTATTTTAAGTACTTATTAACTTAATTGAAGGGGTAGCATTTCTGTCACAAAAATAGAGTCACATGAGTATCGAAAGCTTTATTAGAAGTTTAAAGAAAATGCGGAACTGGATGTAGGTTTTTAATTTTAAATCAAGATGTAAATGCAGAGGTGATCATTGAAATTTAGAGTCTAAAAGCATTAAAAAAAATTTCGTCGTTTCCTATTAAAAAGAATTCCGACAAAGAAAGCTTTTTAGCCCTTAAAAACCAAATTCACGAGTTCAACTTGCTGAATAAGATTTCTTTTTGGCTCTTTACACTGAAGAATGTTTTAATTTATAACTTACTAGCAGATAACCGGCGTTACTCGGGGTCCAAGTATTTTCATATGCCCTCATTCCGTTTCTTTTTTTTTCCAAATATATAGACAATCGATGAAACAAAAATTCGTCTTCAAAATAAAACTTTTTATTCCACCCAACTTACTTTAGTACAGCTCAAAAATAAAATAAAATAAAATTTGGGGGAAATGCAAGAACCAACTTATTTCAATATGGTTCAAAAAAGAGAAATAAATAATTTAAAACATCAAAAGACAAAAAAAGAGAGAAAACATTCCAAAACTAATAAATGAAAACACCGGTAGTATAACTTTTCTTCATAGATAAAAAAAGAAGATATACGGGGAAATAAATAAAATAAACATCAAAGACAAAAATATATATATAAACATAAAATTATATGAATATGAAAATATAATACAAATTCCATAATTTATTAGAATTCATTAATACTTCATTGTAAATTGCAATAATTAATATGTAGAAACTTCAGGAAAAAATAAAGTCACAAGATTCAAACATAATTAACCTTTCTTCTATAATAAGAAGAAAGGGTTCATTATTTGCAAGAAGTTCCTGAAATAATTTCTATTTAATATTACTATTTCACTGAAGCTTGTTTTAAAGTCTAGTTATTCCTGGTTTTAATAAATTCAGTTGCGTAAGATATATTTCTCAAGAAAGTAAAAGTGCCTTGATCTTCCGAACCATCAACCCAGATTTTTCCATTCTTCAAGCTGAGCCCAAAAGCAGTTAGCTTATATTAATCTCTATATTTTTATACATAAAAAAATTCCTCCATTTTCAAAACTTTATTACAAAACAGCACTTAATGCAGTTTAAAAACACAATGGTTAAAGTCAAAAAATCAAATTAATCTGCATTTGGATGGTTCCACAGTTTTCAATGGCATTTCTCCCACTTTCCTCTTTGAAATGGTTCAATTCACAAGCTGGTCCTCAGTTGAGTGAATATTACACAGGATCAAGAGTATTATGATAAGCAGTCTTTTCTAAAAAAGACAAATTATTAGGATGACAAAAGTAATAGTAGTTTAGTAGATGTACCTATAGTATAAATGAGCAAGAGATTTAACTCGGAATATTAAATACAAATTATTTAAGTTCAAATGGAAAGATAAAAAGTAAAAGAAAAGATTTCTAGGTTTTTCAATTATGATAAAAACAAGCAAAAATTTTCAACTTTCCTTTTTATAGTATGCAAGCATAGTTTGAAATAAATACGAAAAAAATGAGAGAAAGAATAAATGCGGAAATTTTTACTAGATGAAAGATTATTCTCATTGATGCTGAAAAGAGAGAGAGAGAAAACATTTTGAAGGTGCACAGTGAATTCAATGATATGATGATTTGTTTGTATCATGTTTCAAACAACCGAGTTTTGTTTGACATGTTGTTTGAAAATAATTGTTCAATAAAAGGATAATTTAAACTCTGTTCTAGTATAATAATCTTTATTAACTCATTTTAGTTAGTTATTGAAATATTTAAAGATAGCACTTATCAACACATAATTTTATATTTGTGTTATACTATATTATTAATATATAACAGTAATAAACTGTATCAAATTATCATGCATAAAAAGTATTATCTGTGGCTACAAAAAATATAGTTTCAATACTCAAATACATATTACTATTTTCTTACTAAATTAAAAAAAAAAAGTTATAAGAAACTTTGACTATAACATCTTATAAATCACGTGTATGATCCTTTTAGTTAGTTAAATATACATTTTTGAATTTCTACATTTATCATTAAAAGAATGAAACAAATTATGAATTAAGATACCAGCATCTCTTTTGAAGTTCAAAAACAAAAGATTATATATATTGGAAGATTTTTCCTCACTAATATGTTTTCCAGCCAAAGGGTTTCTCAATTTCACTAAAAGACAGTAAAATAGACATGTCTAAAATTTGGTCTAGATGAGCTATACACAACTTTTCATATAATCCTCTGAGAAAAAAATCCAATTTATATAAAATATCTTTATATCAATAATTAAAGAAGGTATTGACAATTATCATTTTAGCAAATATCAAATTTTAGGAGAGCAAAATATTATGCATACTTGTGTCAGAGTGAGAAAATAGCCAGATGTGTACGTATCTAACATATGAACTGTGGGAAAAAAAAATCTTTCCTAAATAAAGTAATTTTATAATCTTACCAAGTCCAGCTCAATTATACACAGGTAGGTATGAGGAAAAGGTAAACGCATGGGGACTAGAGCATATGTGGACAGGATCTTCACAACTTGTCTCCACAACTTTATCTAGTTACCTGCAGAACCTTCTTCAGAAAGTTTTTATTTTTTATACAAAACTGACTTTAGAAAGTTCTGTAGGACAGTTGTTTTACAAAGCTAAAAGGAAAAAACTACATCTAAAATATAACAGTAAATGTCAACATACTGCATTATATTTATTTTTAGGATGGTATCCATCAATCAAAATATTGATTCATTTTTTCCAACTCAATTTTTGTCTGTTGTTAACAATTCAGGAGTTAAGTCTTTTCTTTTAACAATATATTGTGCTTCTTTGGTAGTGTTTTGCTTTTTTTTTTCATTTCAAAAACAACAAATGCTTCTTGAAACACAGTATTTACTCTTTCACTTATTATATGAGACTAAAAATAATTTTACTATCATTATTCATTTGTGTCTTTATTTTTAACAATTAAAAAGGGTCATATGCTGAATTTATACCATCACTTTGAACTTTTTGTCATAGTATGCTGATAATACAATGCTATTTTGTAAATTTGTGTTTAAAATAATCAAAAGCTGTGTCTTTCAAAATTACTTAAATACAAAATACTTTTAAATTCATTTTTAGATCTTGTAAACAATTTCAGTTTGAATATTCAGATACAAAGAATCAGGATTGGTGTACAAAAGTTCACATTTTGAACCATAATAAGATTTAAAGTTATAAAGAGTTTAAACATTTGCAGTTTTCAAAATTACAAAATCTGATATAAATAGGTTTATCCAAAATCAACTTTTTTTTTTATTTAAAAAAGAGTGAGATTGTTGATGATAGGGCCAAAACAATCTAGTGCAAGACTGGAAATATTTTTTTTCTGCATCCTCCAACTGTTAAACTGCCTCTGATTTTATGATGCAAATCAATCATAGTTGGACCAAAAAATTAATTTTTTAAAACTGATTTTTGAAATTCATTATTGGCTACTATTCTCTCTTTATTATTAAAATCTATAAACCTTTTCAGTCAAAGAATTTGCCCGAGTGCTAGAATTCTATGTATTCTATGTCAAAATCATGCTTTGTTCAAGGCAAGATTTATGTAGAAATCAACCTCAATAGATACAATACTTCTGCCTCAGGGCAGAGCTTCACACTAGTAATTTAGAGAACAAGTGATTCTGTTTTTAAAAAAATGCCAAATTAGAATGTTTTAAAAACTACTGCTAAAAACTTTCTTGGAAATCTTATATTTAAAATTTGCCTGGATATTTGAAAATATCTAGACCCAATTTAAGTAGCATAAGTTATAATAAAAATCTTTTTCCACATACAAACACATGTTAATTTTCTATAATATGAATGTAAAGACAGAAAATTTGTTCAACCCATAATATTTGTTTCAAGACATCACTAATCATAAACTATTAGTCTTAATCATAAACAAGAAATGTCTTGAATTAAATTCTATAGCGTTTTAAAATTAAACAGGAAATTAGTGACTAGTAGAAATCTAACTTGAGAGTTTAGAATTATTAAACTACAAACTCTTCACTTAAAAAACCAAATTTAAATTTTATAAAGCAATTTTAGACATCTGTTTACAGGAAATAATTTAAGAAACAATAAAAACACAGGCCAAGAAAATCTTAAGTTGATCTCCCGATTCACAATTAGTACTGGAAAAGTATTCTACAGAAATCATACATATTGTGGAGATCATTTTAAATACAAATAGAAGTTTTCTTTTTTATGTTTAGTCATCTAATTTTTATTAATAGCACAGACCAACATGAATTTGGGGTTTGCAGAATGTCAGTTGATTTTTAGTAAATCAGACACGTTGATCACAAAAATAGCATTTTGTTTTTTCCATCATCCACAGATTTTTCACAAATCCAAAATGAGGGAAATTTAATAAAAATTCATATGAAATACTATCGAATAAAAAGCATTGTTATGTGAGTACAAAATCAACTTATGAGTAAAAGGAAAATTATAAATATTAAATACAATATTACAATAAAAGCAATTAAATTATAAAATGAAACCATATACTTGTATGCAAGTCCAGAAACAAATATTAAAAAACAATTAACACAAAGTGAGTAAAGCAATTTAGTAGTCCCCAATTTAAATCTTTCAAAAAAAGTGCTCAAGTTTTATCATCACAACTTAAAAATAAAAATTTACTTGCTGTAGAAACAACATTTCTTGGTACAGAAATCGAGAGAAAGAATTTAACAGGTATATTCCTGAAGAAGAATCATTAAGTAATATTCCTGATCATGACCTATCTCAGTGAAGACTATAGATTCTAACAAGAGAAACTTAAAAGGTGCCATTCTGCAGCAATTTTGAAAGAATCATACAAAAACCTTAATTCTCTCCTCATTAAAATAAAATAAGAATTTAAATGGCAAATTTGTTGATATTTAAGCCAGCAAGGTGGCTATACAAAATGCCTTGTTTCCTAGATGATTGGGATAGTAGATCAAAAGATCAACATTGTATAAGGAAAGAATGGCCTCTAAGGAAAATTTGAAATTTAGGATCAAAGTATGTGACTCTGCAGAACTTAATGGAACCAAAACAATACCTCTTACTACCCTTACAGATAAAGTTTAAAAGCTTTGAATAAAAATGGTGATAGCTTTCAATATTTAATAGTTATTTTTCCACATTTATTAGCAGGTAAAATCAAAGTAGTTAGTTGCTGGTTCAGACAAATATTTGACGTTTAATGAAGAATCACAAATTTGAGAATAAAATGAAAA
>BGPR01038613.1:0-14635 GCA_013235015.1 Araneus ventricosus | reverse complement strand
TCATTCTGGTACCCCGGTTGGGGTTGGGAACTCACTTTTTCCCGGCCGTTAACAACGGAAAGAAGTGACGTCTCCCAACTATTTCAAAGTACCTCAAAACCAATCTGCGTTATAGCAGTCACCGAGATTGAATCATAAGCAACTGAGATATATTGCCAAGGTGGGAAAACGGTTTGGCGATGAGAAAACATTTGTTTTGTGTGCGCAATCCCTAAATCGGATTTATATTTTTCAACAATATTTTCGTTGAAACGGGTTAGAGAAATTGTTCATAAAACACAAAAAGCTAATCTATGTCAGTATAATTATTCTTCATTATTTCAAAAATAGGTAATATGTACGCTATTGTACGTACGGTAAGCAAAAATACAACCTGAAATTCCTTTTATTTTGGAATTATAAATTTAATTTTGGGAGTCGTAAGTCGAGGAGAATGTGTATTGATATTTACATCATCTTCAGGAGGCTCTTTTTAAATGAAATACAGTATACTCTCCATTATCCGTGCACTGATTATCCGGTTTGCGGATTATCCATGCTCATTCCGGTCTCGCAAAAAAATGTAAAGGGAAACATTTCCACGCTTATCACGCAAGTAAAATAGATGTTGATGTTCGATCGAGAGATTCATTCCGTTAAACTAGTGAGATGTGACTTTTTTTCTCCTCCACGTGCAATCTCTACCGGTTCAACCCTTAATTTTCTGAGAAATGAATCATCAACTTCCCGCTAGCTCATTCTAGTACGAACACGCTTCTTCCTGACACGTCATTATTTCACTTCTTCGTCTTCTTTCACTTTCGAACGTATTTCTTCAGTTTTTGCGTCTTGTTCATCGTCAGTTAGTAGCGCGAAATTTTTTACTGGTAAAAATGAGTGGTGTGAAACGAAAACGAAACGTTTTAAATGTTAAACAAAAATTAGAAATCCTTAAAAAACTTGATAATGGAGAATCAGCTACTACTGATGCAGAAGATGTGCTAAATGAGGGAAATGCAATTTCTCATTCTCCTGCTCTATAATCTGTGGAAACTTTGTTAGATTATATGGGACAAAGAGGATTTGATTAAGACGACGTTACTGCGGTTCGTAAAATAAGTGTCGATATGCGAAAAGAGATGAAAAACAGCAGAAACAAAGACGCACTACAGATTTTTTTAAGCAGTAAATGTTAAAAGGAAAATTCCTAGTTTGATTTTATACAGCATGCAAATGTAAGTAATTTTTATATTTTTTTACCGATGTTGATTTTTTTCTTTAATAAAAAGGAGTTTTCGGATTATCCGTGTTTTTCTATTGTCCGTGCGATCCCTCCCGGTGATTAACACCGATAATCGGGAGTGCACTGTATATAACACTAAGAGTAACACTGAAAGTTTTATTGGACGACTATAAAACTGAAAAACTAATATGAAATTCTAAAATCCCGTATAATCCACAGGAGAGGATGGCCCTTCTCAAATGGGCTTGGAAGACATTGCACTATTTCGCACTATACCTGGGTGTAAAGTGTTCTACCCAAGCGATGCTGTCTCTACAGAGAGAGCAGTCGAACTGGCTGCAAACACTGAAGGAATTTGCTACATCAGAACCTCAAGACCTGAGACGGCAGTCATCTACGAAAATACCGACACGTTTGAAGTCGGAAAGGGAAAGGTAATTTTTATTTCGGTTGGTATCTAGAAGTTGGAACACATGCGATTTCATCGCCAATATGGTTACCTCTGGAATCCATTGGCAACCCAACGGCTAGATCGCTTACGTCATGGCAAACGTTTCGCGGGATTTGAGTTGTTTACATACTACGCGGATTTTTAAATAATTTTAAATATTTAATTAAATAATGTTTTAATTAGGATGATTTCAATTAGTGAAAAAATGACAAATAGAACTTGGGTTTATTTAGTGATTAAACATTTTTACGATCATATAATTGAGAGATTTTTTCTTCGCCTTATAATAAAAATCGTTTGCATGGAATTTTTGAAGTTGCTTGGTCATATTTTGGAATTCGTCGTTTGGAATGCTGTCTTCACCTGCGCGATGGTTTCCTTGATGCGCCGCATTGTTCATTTTTTTTCATGTATTAAGAGCGTTTCCTCCCAAGTGCAAATATCAGAACTGAGTAAGTCTTAATTTTTTACTATTAATTGTTTTGAACGCTACTAAGGTCAAATGTTCTGCTGCTTCATTAGAGTAATTAAAAGAAGCTGATTCCGTACATTCACTAAACTAGCGAAGCTACTAGGATCCCACTTTGCTGAAAGCGACGCCGCTGATGTTTTTTTAAGTTAAAAAAATTTGCCCGGAGCCCACTTCAGATGCCCCAGGCATCGCGAGCGCAATTTTTCCTGCTTCATTAGAATAATTAAAAGTAACAGATTCCGTACATTCAATGAGCTAAGAAAGCCTGTAGTTCTGTTGTAATTCTACGTTTCTACGGGAGACGGGAATTTCTACGTTTAAAACGGGAGATAGTGCAACGACAAACCACAAACGCAATGGGTTCAAAAAGATGAAATTCTGAGATAGTGCAACGACAAACCACAAACGCATTGGGTTCAAAACGAGTCGACATGAAACGATTAACCTTTAACTGTGACCGATGCAGGTTTGTTTATCTTTAGCTTGGCGCGCTGGCGCGGTTTTAACTACGCTGTGTTCCAACTTATAGATTTCAACCTTTTATTTCAGCATTTTATTTAATTACAATATTTGTTTAAAAGTATAGACAAATAATGAATTCTGCGAAATTATTAAACAACTTGTACATTACTGCAATACTACCTTTAACCTTCCAGTGGGCCCGCCTGCACAAATTTTACGACATATCGTGCATCGTATTACATAAATATATCGTGCTGTTTTACAAAAATAAATACACCTTTTATTTATGTTATCTTTATTTGTTAGCTTAATAGTAAACAAAGATTTTATAAATAAAAATTGCACTTAAATTTATTTATTTAAAGAAAAGCACACTACAGAGAAAACTCCATTTACAGAGTGCTGACAAACACACAAAGAACAAAAGTCACAATGAGTAAATAAAAAAAAATATGCCTTAGAAAGCAAAAAGTAGACCACAGAGAATACATAAAATCATAAAACTTATGCAAACGTATATATAATTAAAAACGAAAACACATAATTACATAACTTTAAGACACATTATGACACCAAAAGTCGTATTTTTTAAAAAAAAAAATTTAAAGTTCATTTTCAAAAAGAAAGGGTCAAAAAGTCAAAACACGCAAACACCGAGTCTAATAAAAAACACACCAGGAGTTTAAAAGTTTAAAAACGTAAATACACACTTGAGATTAAAAAAAAATGCAACACTTAAGATAAAAATAAATCAAACACGGCGCCAAAAAACTGGTCGAATACATAAGAATACGGAAAACCAAATAGCATAAAAATCTAAAATGTTGTAGAAAGGCAAAATAAAACATATGTATTTAAAAGATGCAAACATTTCGACTTAAAAGCACCTAGAGACGTATTAAAAATGTCAAGTTCATCAGAGAACGTGTTAAAAATTTTATAAAACCTATATAACGAGAAGCTGTTAACATAATTAAATTTTGAATCTAAATTTGGATATAAATATGTAATACGATGCACAATGCAAGTATCTTTTTAAAACGCCCGCCCGCTAGAAGGTTAATAATACCTTTAAATTTGATTGTGTTGTGTGTGAATATCAAACATCTGAAGCTGTTTCTCAAGAAACAGAAGATGTAATTGACAATACTTAGCAACATCCATTAAATGTATTTACTGATCTTCTCAAACATGTAACTTGCTCAAAAAATCTAA
Organism: Araneus ventricosus; assembly: GCA_013235015.1. Taxonomy (NCBI): domain Eukaryota; kingdom Metazoa; phylum Arthropoda; class Arachnida; order Araneae; family Araneidae; genus Araneus; species Araneus ventricosus. Next base: position 10,813 of record BGPR01038613.1, on the reverse strand, counting down.
TAATTTTTTTTGTATCCATCTTTTAACAAATTTTCTCAACAAAATGTAACACATCAATTTCTTTCATAGATGATGGTTTTATAATCTCATGAATATTTATTCATACGGTTTCTTCTAAAACTAAGGAAATACCTTTTTGTTGAGATTTCAGTAAGGGTGCTTTCGTTGATCTTCCATACTTCTTCCACAAGATCAGAAAATTACAAATAAAGAAAACTTTTTCAGTAAAGGTGTTCTCGGTTAACTTGGAGTTCAGGATGAGTACTCACTTCGTTTCCCTTAAGCTCGCCAATTGTTTGTCGTCAAGAGAGAGAGTGCCAGAACATTTGTTTTGGATGCGAGTTGAAATTTTTTTCGGCGTCGTTTGCGCATGCGCCGTCAGTGATTTGTTTACCGGTCTACGGCGGATTTCTTGAATTCGCCTCATTTCCATTGGTCCACTGTCTGCTCTCTTCTATTTGATTGGTCGGCGTACGAATTTAAATAATTCTTCGTTTGGAGTTTCTTCTTTTTTCAATAACCGTTCGCTTCTCTTCTGAAGATTTTCATTCATCGAGTTAGCTGATTTTCTTTCTCTGTGTTGCTGATTATGGCTTCCAAATATCGAAAAAGGAATGTTTTTTCTGGAAACAATGGTTCCCTTGCTACGTTTCGTCGTCTTCAGACGTCGTGTTTTTCCTGTGTTCGTGCTTCTCCTGTGTGTTTCGTTCCTGAATGAAAAAGCGGAGCTACGAGGGGCCCGCTTTGCGGAAAGCGAAGCCGCTGATGTTTTTTTAGTTAAAAAACATCAGCGAAGGCATTGCAAATGTGATTGCTGTGAACTGTGATTGCTCAATCTCTCGTTTTGAAATGCCGTAGGCATCCAATGTGCAGGAGACTTACAAAAAACTCACTGCGCATCCTAAACAGTGTTTGGCGACGGCAAATAAAATTGCGCCAAAGAAAATTGGCGAGAAAATAGTACGCACCCTAAACTCCAGTTTACCGTGTTCTCATTGATACTTGAAAATTTTTTATTTTTGTAAGAGGCGAATTTAAGAAGTTCGAATGGTTGATATTAAAATATTGGTAACAGGCGGATGTTGCACTCACTTTCGAATAAATTAAAAAGCAGTACAATATTCATAAAAAATATAGCTGAATAAAATTAGTTTTTGAAATTGAAAAACAAAATTTCACAGATACGAATTGAGAAAATAAAATATTTTTATATTTTAATAATTAACATTTATGTAACGGTTAAAGTAAACTATCCGTTTAGCATTAATAATAGCAGGGTATTATTAATACCAAAAGCGGTTATTATTAATAATAATCGATTAATCCTACTCTGATGATACTTGTGTATATATATATATAGATAGATATTAGATAAATATTTCTCTTAGTAAAATTGTTTCAAAAGCACTGGCAAGCGAAATGCTTTTTAATGACTATAACTGTATATAGTATTTACCATGGCAATGCTTGAGACAAAAGTTGAACTTTTTTGAATCTCCGCTGAAAAGATTGTTTTCCATTTAAGTCGGAAATTTCACCGCAAAACCCATGGAGAAAGTAGGAATATTTGCGCCATTTCTTAGCAATATTCAGAAATATAAAAATTAATGGCGAAATATAACGAGACGTGTAAATAGAGACGAATTCATTTTAAAACGACGTAATATTTCTTTTCGTCGCATGACATGCGACGCCGACCAAGAAAGAGTTAACATACACAGTGGCCGTTTTTCGCAGAGGCATTAGAGGCACTCGTGCACAGTGAGTGTTAGAGGCACTCGTGCACAGTGAGTGTTAGAGGCACTCGTGCACAGTGAGTGTTAGAGGCACTCGTGCACAGTGAGTGTTAGAGGCACTCGTGCACAGTGAGTGTTAGAGGCACTCGTGCACAGTGAGTGTTAATTGCCCACATGAGTTAGGGGTAAGGGTCTCGAAGCTTATTCGACGCACAAAGGAGATCTAAGCCGACGACGAATTTACGGCATTGGTTAGGGGAAGGAGACCTCAATTCAGTTTTGCGCCTGTGGCCTTATATTTGCAAAATCCGCCACTGAACATACCTGCAAAATATTTAAATACCAGTTTCAGATACATTAAAATAACAGAACATAATTCGATAAAATATCTATTCCTTGATTTTTTAGGTGGTAAAAAAGTCAGACAAAGATCAAGTACTGATTGTCGCCGCTGGCGTAACTTTGCATGAAGCTCTAAAGGCATCAGATACTTTAGCTACAGAAGATATCTTCATAAGGATATTGGACCCATTTACCATCAAACCTATCGACAGAGAACTTATCCTCCTTAATGCTAGTGAATGTGGAATGAAAATTATAACCGTCGAAGACCATTATCCAGAAGGTAAATGTCAACAATGTTTTCATGTCACTGCATTACGTTTCAGATTCTGCATCTTTTTTCAGTTTCAGACGAACCCAAATAGGACTAAATTACTTTTTAACTAACACTTGGATGAAAAATTTGTGCCAGTAACTCTTGGATGGCTTATCGGATGACGTTTACCACCGATGTTGTTCCATATTGATGTTGTCCAAAGCTTTTGCTTATTTGGCAACATTTGAAGATCCAATTAAGCATTAATTTGCTAATATCTCTTGGAACAATTTTAATAAAAATAGTTGCGCAAACCTTTACGAAATAAAACCAGACGCTGATTACAAGAACTGAAAGTTCGTATAGAATGTAAGATAGCTTTTTTAACTTTTGCTGCAAACATTTGCACTTTTGAAATATGATCGCAGATAATACTCATGTATTAACACGACAACAAAATGTGCAATACGATAGTACAGTGTTTAAATTGAGTTCGATTATTAAAATTTAAAAATAGGAATAATAGAAAAATGTTTGCTTTATTTTAGAAATAAAAAAAGTTGCTAAAACTGATAAATTCTGTTTTTAAGGCAGCAAAAATAACAAAAAATTAAAATTTTTAACAATTATTCAAGATAAGGCAACGAAAAACATTTGCCTTTATGTAGACGAAATTTAAAAAAAATATGCAATAGTAGCAATCAATATGCAATAGTAACCGTCACGATTAGAGTAGGCACTCCGTATATACATCAGTTTTCATTCATAGCTTGTTTTATTTCCAATTTATGAGGACTACTAGTGGTAATAATTGTTCTTTAACCCTTTACCTACCGACTGTACTTAAAAGTACCAATGGATCTTATGCATGTGACGTCACATCCTCCGACACGTGACCTGGTCAGTCTTAAACAGCTGACTCAGAACTGCTTTTATTTCTGAGTCACTTATAGGCCAATCGTTTTGTTTATTCCTCCACAGCTATTTTTTTATACTCTCGAACCCAAACGCTGCATAAGGTCCATTGCATCACCTTTATATCTTCGCAATATGGCCATTTATCTTCACAGTATTGACAAGAATACGGAGAATGGGGTTTCAATAACAAGCAATAAATGGCAGCTGAAGGCAGAAATTAAAATTTTTTAATTATTAATTAAATTAATAAAGTAATTTTAATTAATTAAAAAAGTGTTTTCCTCATTCCCAGGGGTAATCTACATCAAAACTTTTCTAATGATTAAAAAACAAAATTAAAAAGTCGCTAGTAAGTTAATGTGGTAAAGGGTTAACCCATTAAGTGGTTTGTTGCCTCAACTATCCAATTACATGACACCTTCTATTTCGGAAATGCGTTGTCATTTTGATTTAATTGTAAACCTAAAGGACAGTTTAAATGTTTATGGATTCAGCGTAATTTTTGAATCGAATTTATAACCTTTGTGAATGACTGTGTTCCTGTTTACAAGTTTGAAATTGTGGTAATTTGATGCCCGGAAAACTTCCGGGCATACTACTTAAGGGGTTAACTATTCCTTTCGTTCAAGATAATAATCCCGTTGATTTAAACCATTTCAAGTTTCCTAAACTGCTTGTGGTCAAATCTAGGCAACTTTTGGATAACAAAATAAATTCCTCTAATCTTGTTTTTAAACTGTTTCAATAAATTAAGTATAGCAAATTTTAGTCAAACAAATTTCCTATCTGAGGATATAATAACAAATTTTCCTACCTGTTTTAAAACGGCGTAAGGACTTTTAAAATAATTAATTGCTGATTACCCAAATATAAACACTTGTTCCCTAACTGTAACCATTTCTCTTAAAAACGATTTCACACATCGTTGCAGCATAGTTTGGCTATTTTACAGTCTAAATATTTAATAGAGTTGAAGTTAAAATACCAATTCAGTTTAGTCGGCGGTACAAATTCGGCGACTCATCCCTATATATAAGTTTTCATTCTGGAACAATTTCCATTCAACAGGTGGAATAGGAGATGCCGTTTCCGCTGCAGTGTGCATGGAAAAAGAGATCACATTGAAACGACTGGCCGTAACAGATATCCCGAGAAGTGGACCCGGAGAAGTTCTCCTGGACATGTTCGGAATCAGCGCCCGATGCATTATTCAAGCTGTCAAGGAATTTATACAGTGAAGCGCGTTTGACGTCCACAGTGATAACCGCCTATGACAGTCTCCGTCTCATCCAGTGGTATTGCCTAGAAATCCTAATATACCGTATATGGAATGAAATCCGTTGCGTGAAATCTGATATGAGCCTTGTTTCGTGGAGTACAGTAAGGTATCCATGGATGATACACAAGAAAAGATAAAGCACTTCCACGGAATAGTTAACAATTTTGCTATTGTTTGTATATCTAAACCTTAGAGGAAATAAAATCCCACCCGCGAAAAGTCTTCTTTCACCAAGAACAATAAAGATTTTTAACAAATATCGGTGCATTTTTTGCATATTCTTATTTACAGTAAAGCACCGTTTACACTTTTTTTTCTGCCACAATCCCGACTGATTCGTTACTATTGTTGTGACTAGAAAATCACCCGCCATGGTTTGACGGGTGAAAATTGCCTCTTCATTCGAGGGATTTCCCTTCAAATTTGACGTGTTTAAATAGATATATATGCGAGAGAAATGTTTAACATTGATTGAAAACAAGTAAAATATACATATGTTTAATGACAGGAAATATTTTTTTATTTACATATTTCTTTATTCAAAAAGCCTCTTGGTAAACAACGTACCGTGTGAAGTATTTTTCATTGTTTAATAATTTTCCTTGTACTTCAGATGCCTTTGATTAAATTTTAACGTGATTGGGAATCCTAGACTTTGAAAGTGCAACATAGAGCTGTCCATGTGAAAAGACAGGCCCATCCAGGTAAATTCCAACATGATCGAAAGTTTGCCCCTGCGATTTGTTGATAGTCATCGTGTAAGCTGGAATTAACGGGAACTGGCGGCGGTTGAGAACGAATGGTAGATTCACGTCACTGGTGGCTAATTTAATTCGTGGCAAGAAAACAACATCGCCACGATTGCATTCAGATACAATTTGGCGTCCAAACTATATCACGCGCATGATATACCACTGACGTAATTTACTACCTCCTATTAAAAAAACGGAAATTAATTTGAAATACAGGATTCATATAATTTAAAATTTCTCGGGAGCTATTGATCATAGCGAGATAAATTTTATATCAATGGATAGCAAATTTTATTTCACTATTTTAGAGCTATTAAATTTGAAATTAGAACGACAATTACGCTTTTAAATTTAAAATTACTGAAATTTAGGTTCTCTAACAATGAAATATTGCTGTTTAACATCTCGCAGTGCTCTGGCGCGAGTTTTATTGTTGGTGACGTCAGAGCGTTACCGGAGGATCTGGCCTATTATAATAGTAATTAAGTACTTTGTTTATACTATACGACTATACGACGCTAAAGGAAGCAAAGCTTTGATTATAAATCGTTTCCCGCCTTTTTGAAATTCGAAAATTTTCTACCTGAATCATTATTTCTCGGTTCCTACTACTTTAATTAAAAGACTGCCTGTATGCACATGAATCGTACAAAAGAAGAAATGTATAATTAATACGCAAAATATGGAAGAAAGTTATCGTTTGTCACTTTTATTATAGATGCTTAATTTTAAAATTTAATTATCGTTTTCAATACTAAGTATCAATAAGCTAGTACTATATTCAAAAACTTTACATTTATTACTTTTAACTGAATTAGTTAGGTATTGGTAGCATTAAATTTGTAATAATCAAAGTCATTTATTAAAATTTCGAATATACGAATTTTCATTTTACTTATAAACGGGGATTTGATTTGTTTCAGGTTTGTATAGATGAATACTTCCGGATGTAATAGTTTGTTCTCTATGAAATTACACAATTTTAATATTTTCAGACCTTCATTATCAATTAATCTACAAACTTAATTAAATTTTGATTCCATAGAGTGGCGCCACCTGATAGTGCATTTGAGAAAAAATTGATTACAAGGTTGCATAATACTTATAATAATTAGTTATAAATTAAAGACTAAAATTTAGAAAATAATTAAAATAAAGAAAATTTTACTTTCCAGTACTAATAAAATATTTATAAAAACTTTTTTAGTTTTTCTTGAAGACTCAAAACATTGCTATTAAATTCATGTGTTTATTTACTTAAAATATGGAATGAAAAACTTCCAGAAACAGATTTTTTAATTAATTAAAACTTTAAGAGCAGGATAAATTATTAGATCCAAGACATCGTTTTTGGAATAGATAATAAATTAATCTTTATTAATCTTTTTATTTCTTTTTTGTGAACTGATTTTAAAACTTTTATGATGTTGTAGCAGTAACCATTGCAATAAAATTGCACGCTTTTTTAATTAGTTTTAAAATAACCGTTAAGAAGTGCATAGTTAAGTTGAATACAGATCAATAAATGTATTTATGTATTAGACATATTTTTTCATTTACTCTGTTTAGAGATCTGCTCATGAAAGACAGGAAAATTATAAAATAATCTGCTTCAATTTCTTAATTTTTCATCAGATGAACCTCTACATGTTTTAAATAATGATAAGAAAATAATAATTAAATTACAAAATAACAGTGTGAGGAGTTATATATTTTTATATCTATCGCAACTCTTCTTGGAAAATTTCCAACGATTAAGTTCTTCACGTAAAAATTAATTAATTTTAAAATAACCGTTAAGAAGTTCATAGTTAGGTTGAATACAGATCAATCAATGCATTTATGCATTAGACATATTTTTTTCTTTTACACTGCTTAGAGATCTGTTCAAGAAAGACAGCGAAATTATAAAATAATCTGCTTCAATTTCTTAATTTTTCAGCAGATAAACTTCTTAATTTTTTTAAAAATAAGAAAATAATCTTTAAATTACAAAATAACAGTATGAAAAGTTATAGTTTTCATAACTATCGCAACTTTTCTTGGAAAATTTCCAACGATTTAGTTCTTCATGTGAAAATATTCATGGAAGAAAATAAACTGCTTTTTCATCTTCTAAACAATGCCATCAAACTTCACTTGAAGTTTCGTCAAATTATTTTCACGTTGTATTTTCGTCTGACTCTTTATTATCAAAACTTCAGACCGGTGAGACATAATCTCTTGCTTATCATGGATAATATTATCAGCAAAGAAGTTCTTGCTATTCTTCAGAATGCTGGGGTGAGAGATTTACTGTTAATTTTCCTAAAATATTGTTATGATTTCCCTAAGAATAATAGATAAGATAGGCTGTTAATAAAGAAGGAAAATATATATAGGGTAAGGTTACCGAATGTGGACTACCTGGATGTTTTTTTTAAATGTATAATGATAGAGAAGTAATTTTAATTACTTTATTTATCTTCTTAAAAATGTAATTTCTTATGAAATACACTTTTAAGTTGGAAAAAATAGCTTAAAAATTGTATCATCAATACAATTAAGGAAACTGGTTTCCTAGGATGGATCACTGGTTTACCAAATTGGATCACCGATTTATTTACGCACAATGAAAGCAAAGATATTTTTTGATTCTCGAATTCACAACAGCACACAATGCGAACCCAAGTATGACATTTTATACACTGTATCACTTCTTTTTTTGTTTCCTTACAAATAATGCAAATGATAATTATCCTTAATTTTTTATTCATTATGACCCAACATTTAATGACTTTATTGTTCTTTTATTGTTTTTATTGGCTGGCTCGTTTAATTTAAATTTATAAAGACTACCAGCTGTGATAACTGAATTATGAGCTATTTCTGTAGTTCAAGATAATAATCCCATTGATTTAAGAGTCCAATTCAGACAACTTTTGGAAAACAGAGCAAAAAATTCCCCTACAACCTTATCTTTAAACTATTTTAATAATATTTTATAGTAAGTTGTAGACAAATAAATTTTCTATCTGAAGTTATAATAATATAATTTCTTATTTTTTTCTAACTCTCAGAGCGGCGCAAACTCTTTTTGCGTTTTTCATGTTCAATTCAAAAGCGGATAGCTCGTATATATATATATTCGTAAAAAAATCATGGATTAAGTATTCTTAAGATTTAAGAGATATAATTAGATACAAAAAAGATCGAGTCATTTACTTTAAAAGCTAAGTTTTCTAACCTGACAGCTGAAAGTTCCAAATAATTGGGCGCTCAGAGGGTTAAATCGAGTAAGGGCTTTTTGTCTTTTGTTAAAATATTTGATTCATGACACCTAAATCCAAACACTGAATCCTTAACTGTAACCATGCAGCTCTAATGGAATTTAAGTTATGATCAGTGGCGGCTCGTCCATAAGAGATGCAGAGCTGCAGTCCCCACTGAAATTATTTTAAAAGAGTGCAATTTCGTTTTCATTCTAATTGGCTTACTTTTCCACTTTGAGAATTCAGTGATCAACGAAAATGGTAAAAGCAATAAAAAATGTAAGAGGAAGACGGAAAACCAATCAAGAATTAAAAGAGAGACAGACCAGAGCTGCAGAAGGTTTTGCCCCTTCTCAGATCCGAAATTAACGCAATGATCAACGCGAAGCGGAAGAAAAGCAACCCTTCCTCCGCTTGAAATTGCATTCATTTGAGCTGCATTTTTCCCAGCTCACGATTGGCTTGACCTTCTCATTTGACTTTTTCCCCGTTTCTCTCAGTAGTTCAGTCGTTAAGTAGCTTTTTAAACCCAATTCTGGAGGAGTTGTAATTTTTTTTGCTTCTTTATGTTTATTAGGGTTCTGATGACAAATCTGAGGTTTGCTACCATTAATTTTTGTTAGAATTTTAACTACAGACAAAAAACATGGAAAAAATTTTCCCCAGTTTTGTTTTTGCTTATAACTAAAAAACTGTTAATTTTTAGTATATCATCATTGTATACCAAAATAGTCAGCACAAAATTAACTACAACATAGGTCTATACAACTTTTGGAGCACTGCTTGTTTCTGAGCTGACGAGCCGCCACTGGTTATGATACTGGTCCAGCCAAGGAGCCGGTTAAAATTCTCTCTCCTATATACAGGGAAACCATAATTAAGTTATAGGTGTTAGGAGCAAAATACAAAGAAATTGCTGTGCCAAATATAACACTATACTATTTATACCGTGGAAAATTGATTTATGTATAAAAAGTTCACATCATCGTCAGAAAAGGTAAAAGTCGCTCCGTAGAGTGAACTAGGGCAGTAAAGTAAGCATAAAAACTATAAAGGATCGTTTTGTGAAATGGACTAAAATTTAATAGGTTTCACACAGAAATGAATTTTGACCAGTAATATTTAAGTTTTTGCCTGTAATTGAATTTTCACACAATTGCAATCTACTTGTTGATTTTACAAATTAGAGTATATTTTTCACAATCTTGCTCTTTTTATTTCACAATTTAGTCTACAAAATATACTCAATCTGTTTCCTTTGAATGTTATTGTTACTGAAATTCTGAAAATGGCGTCATTGTTATTGCATTCATTGTTATTCTGAAAATGGCGTCATTGATTGCAGAATGTATCATGCCTCTGTCTGATGTCTAAGGTCCTGTAACTTGGTTAACTTATCCACCTTTACAGAATGCAGTTTAATGATCGCTGCTTTAAACGCAAACCTTCTAAGGTCATGGGAATATACTTCCCACCAAATTCATAAATTTTTAAATACATTTTTTAAGGTTGACGTAATTTCTCGCCAAATTTTTCGACCAAACAAAAACCTGGATGTTCCAATTTCTTATCTCAAACCATAACGAAGTGTCTCGACTTGGTAATTAATTATTAATTAATAAAATTAATTAAAAATGTCATCCAATAAGCTTAAATGAATTTTTCTTAAATTAATCTCGATACCAAAGTTATTTTATTATACTACTACCAGAAAAAAAATGGCCTTATAAAAGGTTAAATGACCCTACAACCAAAAATCACAAGGATTTAGACCAGGCAGACAATTAATATCCACACAACTTTTGTTGCAAAAGATAAATTGTAAATGTTAAAAAGTATAAATGTTAAAATGTCTATTAAATATTAGTCAATCGCATAAAACGCTTATTTTATATAGTTTCCATGCCTATTTTACCGCCGCGTTCAGCCTGCAGTGCCCCTGGTGGTGAAAATGTGAACTACTTTTGCCCCATAAATCGATTCCACAATGTTTAAACAGTTTGTATAAGGGGTCTATTCTGGTACCCCCGGTTGGGTTGGGAGACGTCACTTTTTCGTTGTTAAGGGACGTTCAAATATTCGTAACACCCTAAGGGGGGGAGGGGTTTGCTATTTGCTTATTTTTTTTGCTCCTGACAAGGGGGAGGGGATTAAGTGTGATGCTTACGTAAGTCATTAAAACCACTTTTATTTCGAAAATCTCTTGACTTGCAAAAACACTTTAAAAAAAAATAAATTTGGCAAGAAAATTAAACGAATTTTAAATTGTGATAAATGGC
>BGPR01038612.1:0-14635 GCA_013235015.1 Araneus ventricosus | reverse complement strand
GAAAACTGTATTAAGCAGGAAACCAGCTTCGATTTTTAGATGAAGAATTTTATATAATTTCTTCTGGATTCACGTTTGTTATTGTGTTGCATAATTCTTCTTACGAAAGTATAATCTTTATTACCTAACTGCGCGTGGGATCGATCGAAACTCATTTTTATTTTTTTATTTATTATAACTAATTTTTTTAAATCTTCTTATTAGAAATTTATTTCAAGACTTGCCTTGGCCGTATACGATATCCAGCGTGTGACGTCACCAATTCATGCGAATATTTGCCCAATTTTGCGACTCAGTAGTCGCTGAATTACAATTCCGATTTTCAATTTTTTTGTAACGTCTGTTGTTACCCTTTATGTTTAAAATAAAACATTAGTTATGTTTTTAACATATGTATTTACCGAGGTATAGAGAATCGCGTCATCAATTGAAGCGTATTTTTGCCCAACTTTGCGACTCAGTAGCAGGTGAACTACAATTCCGATTTCCAATTTTTTTGTAACTTCTGTTGTTACCCTTTTTCTCTAAAATAAAACATTAGTCATGTTTTTAACATACCGTATAGTTACCGAGATATAGAGAATCTCCCATACAACGTGTTTTCTGGCGTTTAGGCGTGTGAATCAAATTCCTTCCTGAGACCCCAATAGGAGGAACATAATCCTAAGTTAAAAGCTTATTTCAGTTATTCATTCAATTACATTTATGCGCATTGTATCCAACATAAATTCGTCTTCTGACGTACTTGATATAATCTGCTAGTACCTTCAGTATACCAAGTCATAAAAAATTGCTCGTAAGTTTATATATTTTTCTCTTCCAAGGAAATGTGCTGGGAAACAGAAATCAGATTTATGTTTGCTACATTTATATCTCAATTTTTTATAGATATAAAACTACTGCCAACTACCTAACAGAAGTGTTTTCAGTTCAGTCTTCAGTTTCAGAGTCTAAAATATATTTGAAGCTTATTTAAGAGGATATACGACTGTTGAACATCGAAAATATTCGATTTTATGAAAAAATATATATTATTCCCCTGTCTTTTTTGAACAATTTAAAACAATCCGCGTTAAAAAAATTCCCATAATTATGGAAGTTATGAAAGAAAATATACCAACTCTTCAACGTAAACATTGGATATGGCCATATCTTTAAAGCGGTATATCTCAAAATGTGTTTTTTTATATTGCGCGCACGATATCTCATGAACTTTTGAATATTTTCACATAAAACTTTTAACGAATATGTATTTTGCTTTGTTCTACAAATTGAACCACATTTCTGTACATATTTCTCCAAAGAAGTTTTTTTGGGGCGATTAGAAAAGTTGAAATTTTAATTATTTTCAACATTTTTATTTTAAATTGGTATATAAGATAGAAATGAAATTTAAATGTTAATGAATTGTGGTTCAGTTTTTTAAACAGCCTGTTTGGATTACTTATACTTACCAAAATATTGTGTTTAGAGCAATATTTTATCCGTAATCATGCACTCAAGATGACTATCTCATTTTTTTCTCCAAAAATTATACCCATATTTATTACTCTCTCAAATAAATATATACCAATATGAAAGTTTGAAAATGTGTGTACTATAAGATAAAGAATAGATATTTTTCTAGAAAAAATGGAGTTTGTGAATTGCATTGTTTCAGAGATGTAATGTATCCAATTTGACAGTTTTCCACCACTTTTTACTTTCTCGTAGACGAAGTATACAAAGGGAAAGTATTGTCATCGTCAAAAAATTCGAACTCGACATTTTGACGAATCTCAACGTTTTAGACCTCTCTGATTCCGAAAAACACAATTTTGCAATTATGTCTGTCTGTGTGTCTGTATGTCTGTGAACACGATAACTCGAAAACTATTAGAGCTACGGGGATGAAATTTGGTATGTGGTCTTTAAACATAATTTGTAGGTTTCTATCAAATTTTGGACAAAATCTGTCGACGGGAAGTCTGTATGTATGTCCGAAGTCATGCGAACGCTATAACTCAAAAACTTGAATAGCTAGATGGGTAAAATTTGGTACACAGTTTTATCGTCACGAATGTAGGTCCGTATAAAAGTTTGGTCCAAATCCGGTAACGGGTTGACTGTCTGTAGGTCTGTATAATTTTACTTTTGAAGAGAATCCGTTATCTCCACGCGCATGCGTACTGGACGCAATCTTCTGTGCATGATAATCAGCAGCTCCTGCTTGGCGCTTTTTTTCTTTCCTTTTGGTTCCTTTTTCTCCCTTTTGGCGAATTCTGATCCTGCGCGAATTATTTTATTGCCGTTTGTTTTGTCGTTTCAACGTATGCTGGAGAAACCTGTTGCGTTCTGGGAATAAAGCAGATTCGAAATTTTTTTCCGAGCGAGTTTGCGGGGAACTGACTTAATTTCGCTTATTTTTTTAAATCTCCGCTGCGCTATTGGTTTTAGCTTATATTTTTCCCTATATGTGTTAGGAGTATACGAGAAAGTTTAGGGGAGAACACTCCCGCTGGTTACTTTTTCATATACAAAGTATACAAAGAGAAAGTATCGTAATCTTCAAAAAATTCGAACTCGAGATTTTGACGAATCTCCACGTTTTAGACCTCTCTGATTCCGATAAACACAATTTTGGAATTATGTCTGTCTGTGTGTCTGTGAACACGATAACTCGAAAACTATTAGAGCTACGGTGATGAAATTTGGTATGTGGACTTTAAACGTAATTTGTAGGTTTCTATCAAATTTTGGAGAAAATCCGTCAACGGGAAGTCTGTCTGTCTGTATGTCCGAAGTCATGCGAACACTATAACTCAAAAACTTGAATAGCTAGATGGATAAAATTTGGTACACAGTTTTATCGTCATGAATGTAGGTCGGTATCAAATTTTGGGCCAAATCCGTCAAAGGGTTGTTTGTCTGTCGGCCTGCATAATTTACTATTGAAACCAATCCGGTATCTCTACGCGCATGCGTACTGGAAGCAATCTTCTGTGCAAGCCAAAGGAGCGAATTACGCCAGTTTGTCCTCGAGACGGCAAGAGTGAAACCTAGCAGTGTGCGATAGATGCGATTTAATCGGTACGCATCTCTTTGAATTGGGTTCTTTACCTAGATATTTTTCAATCTCTATAATGCAAAACCTTCTGATAGTCATTGGATTCTGGATAACAGTAGGTTCGAATTTTTTTAGACACGCGGGGAAGGAGAAACGACACCTTTCTGGGGAAGTATACGAGAAAGTTTAGGGGAGAACACTCCCGCTGGTTCAGGTTTAAGATTCGTATCTCCCCTTAAGGCTTAAAACTTATTTTAGTATTATATTTGATTGAACGTCGAGCCGAATCGGTGTTGGAGATTGCGGGCTAAGTTTAGATTCCATTGAAGATTGTCTGTGGGGTGTTGCCTTATTACACTTTAAATTTCTCGTCGTTTCAAAGTTTTTAGGATAAAGTGGCCATTTATCCTTCCCCTGAAAACGGGACATTTTTTATATTTTAAGTTAATATTATGTGAATTCAAGAAAACACATATTTCTTCAATTTTTACTTATTTATGAAAAGAAAAGGAAAAAAAATAATTCATGTGATCTGGCATTTTTCTGAAGAACATATTTTTGCCAGTATAATTGGTGTTTGTTCATGCGTGTCTATTATTTCTATTCTTTACTTCTTGTATATTCAAGAAAGCACATATTTCTTCAATTTTTACTTATTAATGAAAAGAAAAGGAATAAACGCGGGAAAATAAATAATTCATGCGATTTTGCATTTTTATGAAAAACACATTTTTGCTTCAGTGTAATTGGTGTTTGTTCATGCATGTCTATTATTTCTAATCTTTACTTCTTATATATTATTATTCATATAAAAAATATCTAAATGAATGCTACTTATAGATGGCGCTGCGAATACCTTTTAAGGATATGCAAGGCAGTCCGAGAGTACAGTTCAGTTGCTGTATCGTACTTCGACGCAACGTTTTGTTTTCGTGCAATTACGCACAGCCCGCTCTTTGTCAGCGGCAAATTGCTAAATATGTTTATAAGCTACTAATATGTGTTCTGTTGTGATCGTCTATTGTGTGTGTGTGGTGTTTTGTGAATGTCAAAATACAGAAGGAAAGGGCAATCCTGTGCGCATATTGAAAATACCACACACCTAACTACAGTGTTGATTTAAAACAAGTAATATAAATTTTTTTAAAGTCCATTCTTACTTTAATAATTAATAGTTTAATAGTTTTCGAGATATAATGAAAAACGTACAGCGCATGCGCCATGCAAAATATGAAATGCCAGACAGACAGACAGACAGACAAGAAAGCGAATTAATATTGCATTGCCATCTAGTTGTGAGCTATGTTTAATGTTTCAAGTCTCGAGCTCATCGGGAAATTAGTTTAAAATCGATTGCAAAATTTGAACAAGATATAGGGAGACTGTGAACTAATAGTAGGAATTGAAACCAGCGGGAGTAGCCTCCCCTAAATTTTCTCGTATACTTTTCAAACATTTGTCATTACCCTTCCCCTTGCGTGGATAAAAAGTTCGAACCAACTGTAACCCAGAATGCAATGACATCAGAAGGTTTTTCATTGTAGATTATAGTGATAGTGAAATATTGAGGTGAAGAATCATATTCAAAAAGATGCGTATGTATTAAAACCTCGCAATATTTTTTTTTTTATCAAACTCCAGCAATGCGAGTTCCGCGTGCGGAGAAGAAAACAGGAAAATAGCTTGCGCATGCGCAGAGATTGCTTCCAGTACGCTAGTAAAACGGGACGCCGTAAATGTTTGCTTCGTTACAAAATCTCGCCGCCAGAATTGGTTTTTGGCAAACTGCCAAGTTTTCGGAGTGTCCCTTCTTTGCACAGACATTTCTGCCACTACGCATGCGTATGGAGTTAAACAAGTATGCGATTATACAGACCGACAGACAGTCAGCCCATTGACGGATTTGGCCCAAAATTTTATACGGACCTACATTCATGACGATAAAACTGTGTATGAAATTTTATCCATCTGGCTTTTCAATTTTTTGAGTTATAGCGTTCGCATGACCTCGAACATACAGACATACAGACTTCCCGTGGACGGATTTTGTCCAAAATTTGATAGAAACCTACAAACTATGTTTAAAGACCACATACCAAATTTCATCCCCGTAGCTCTAATAGTTTTCGAGTTATCATGTTCACAGACAGACATAATTTCCAAATTGTGTTTTTCGGACTCGGGGAGGTCTAAAACGTGGAGATCCGTCAAAATCTCGAGTTCGAATTTTTTGACGATTACAATACTTTCTCTTTGTATACTTCGAAGACGAGAAAGTAAAAAGAATGTAATTCTTGGGAGGATTTCTTAAAATTTACTTATTTGTAAGAAAGATATAAGCTTAAGATTTATAAGCTTATTCATAAGAAAAGATACCCTTTCTACTTGTGCATTAGTGCCTTGCAGACGTAGAATATATTCAGTAACTATTGGCGTGAAAGTGTGTGAACAGTTACAACCAACGACTTTCGGTTTAAATATTCCCAGCGTTTCATTCTGTCACTTAATGCTGTGCAATGAAGTTCGAACTTAGTGCGAGATAGGAGGCTTCTGACCAACTTACACGTATAGCGCATGCTTCGACATCGCCGGGCTATTTAGTATACATTACCGTCGGTTCTTTTACTTTCTCGTATACGAAGTATACAAAGAGAAAGTATTGTAATCGTCAAAAAATTCGAACTCGAGATTTTGACGAATCTCCACGTTTTAGACCTCCCTGAGTCCGAAAAACACAATTTGGGAATTATGTCTGTCTGTGAACACGATAACTCGAAAACTATTAGACATACAGGGATGAAATTTGGTATGTGATCTTTACATATAAACTGTAGGTTTCTATCAAATTTTGGACACAATCCGTCTACGGAAAGTCTGTCTGTCTGTCCGCGTTCATGTGAACACTATATCTCAAAAACTGGAATAGTTAGATGGATAAAATTTGGTACGCAGTTTTATCATCATGAATGTAAGTACGTATCATATTTTGGACCAAATCCGTCGAAGGGTTGATTGTCTGTCGGTCTGTATATAATCGCATATTTTTAATCGCAATAACTTCTTTAAAAAATTACTTAGATAAATGAAATTTGGTATGCGGTCTTCTCACCTTAATTGTAGATTTGTGTCCAATTTTTGTGTCAATCGGTGATCTTTACACATAAACTGTAGGTTTCTATCAAATTTTGGACAAAATCCGTCTACGTGAAGTCTGTCTGTGTGTCCGCGTTCATGTGAACACTATAACTCAAAAACTGGAATAGTTAGATGGATAAAATTTGGTACACAATCTTATCATCATGAATGTAGGTCCGTATCAAATTTTGAACCAAATCCGTGGAAGGGTTGATTGTCTGTCAGTCTGTATAATCGCATGTTTTTAATCGCAATAACTTCTTAACAGAATTACTTAGATAAATGAAATTTGGTATGTGGCCTTGTTATCTAAATGGTAGATTTGTTTCCAGTTTTTGAGTCAATCGGTTAAAAAAAAGCCGTTCGAATTGAATAATTAATTTTTCTAATCCGATTCTCCATGCGCATGCGTACTGGTAGCAATCTCTATGCACGCGGAAGCTATTGAGCGATTTACGTCACTTTGTCCTTGAGCCGGCAAGAGTGGAACTAGCAGTGCGTGATAGATGCGTTTTAATCTTTACGCATCTCTTTGAATTTGATTCTTGACCTAAATATTTTACAATCACTATAATCTACAATGAAAAACCTTCTGATAGCATTCTGGGTTACAGTAGGTTCGAATTTTTTTATCCACGCGGGGAGAGGGAAATCAGCACCTTTTTGGAAGTATACGAGAAAGTTTAGGGGAGACCACTCTCGCTGGTTTTTCAAATCATTACACCTGTTTGTTCGTAAGCTGCTTTAAAAACCAGCGGGAGTGGTCTCCCCTAAACTTTCTCGTATACTCCTAACACATGTAGAGAAAACTAGAATAATAAAAGACGTCAAATAAACTTCCGTCGCAAGTAAACCAAAGTTGGAACCACGCGTGGTTTGAAGGATCAAAACAAATTCAAATCCCCTGCGCATTCTTTTGCGCAACAGGACCTGGCGAGACTCCCTAAATATTTGCTTTCTTACAAAATCGCGCCAGAATTGGTTTTTGGCAAACTGCCAAGTTTCGGAGTCCCTTCTTTTCACATGTCACCAGTAGGCATGCGCAGGCAGTTAGTTTCAAAACTGAACAAGTATGCGATTATACAGACCGACAGACAGTCAACCCTTCGACGGATTTGGCCCAAAATTTTATACGGACCTACATTCATGACGATAAAACTGTGTACCAAATTTTATCCCTCTAGCTATTCAAGTTTTTGAGTTATAGCGTTCGCATGACCGCGGACGTACAGATTGACAGACTTCCCGTTGACAGATTTTGTCCAAAATTTGATAGAAACCTACAAATTATGTTTAAAGACCACATACAAAATTTCATCCCCGTAGCTCTAATAGTTTTCGAGTTATCGTGTTCACAGACACACAGACAGACATAATTCCAAAATTGTGTTTTTCGGACTCAGGAAGGTCTAAAACGTGGAGATTCGTCAAAATCTCGAGTTCGAATTTTTTGACGATTACAATACTTTCTCTTTGTATACTTCGTATACGAGAAAGTAAAAAGACGGTGGCAACATCGCTTTCTGGTTGAGATGCTAGAAAATTTTCCCGCTTTTGCAGTTATTCCACTTGTAACGTTGACGAAGACATTTTTTGGCTGGTTATTTCATTGTACTTTTATTAAATGCTCGAAAGTATTGTAGTGTCGCTTGTGATTCTTATGGTTAGGTGAGTGAAGTCTGTAACGCTAAAGTGTTTTGATTTGCATAAACCATAAGGTTTGATTTTCGATAACTTTGGCGTTAGTGATTGATGTTTTGCCAAATTTCTTAATTTCCATTACAGAATATTACTAAAAATAACACTTATTGTCAGTGGCGAATCCGGGGGGGTGGGGCTATCGGGCTGCAGCCCCCCAGAGCTAAACCAAAATTCCTGATTTTATTTAAAATCCCTACAACTGTTTGTTCTTAATTTTCATTTTAAAAAAATAATAAAATCGTGACAACGTTGCTTTCTGGCTTGACAGGCTCGAAAATTTTCCTACTTTTGTAGTCATTCTATTTGCACTTGTAGCCTTGTTGCGGTCGAAAACATTTTTTGGCTAGTTATTTCATTGTATTTTTTTATTAAATTATCAAAAATATTGTAATATTCTTTACGATTCTTATTGTCAGGCGATGAAAGTCTGTAAAGTCAAAGAGTTTTGTTTTACATAAGCCATGAGGTTTGACATTCGTCACTACGATGCACAATTTTTATGACCTCCGCGGGCCCCCCCAGAACCGGATCCTGGATTCGCCACTGCTTACGGTAATTGAGCAAGATTTTATGAGAATTTGAGTATGTTATTACCATCCATAACTCCAGTAAAATTTGGGAACCTCACAATGATGCAAAATATTTAAGACTTCAGCCGCCCCGACCAAAATCCCGGATTCGCCACTGTTGTATATTTCTAAATACGATTGCTTTCTAACTCATAGTGGAAAAAGAATTTCCTAATAAGAGAGAAACATGGAAATTTCTCGGTTGTGAATCAACTGTTTTTCAATGGCTTGAAAAGCGGAAAATGATTCACTAAACTTTTCATGTACAAAGACTGATGAATCACTGTGTTTCCTTCTTATCAATTTTTAGTAATTCACTGCAATAATATCTTATTCATTCTGTTGACTCATTGTGTTTGTATCAGTAACCTCTTACATCTTAGTATGCAGGAAATTCATCACACAGTGATAAGTCATATTTCTTCTGAAAAAATACTGAATAATTCTTAGGGAGAGATAGCATTCATTCTTTGATGATGAAAATCCATAATAAAAAATAAGGTATAAGATTTTATTCAAAATGCACTTTAAATGAGAAAATACGTTTACACATTATAATTTCGTCAAAATGAACTCAAAAGTAAAAAATAATTTTTCTAATTACAATAAAATGCATGTGAAACACATGTGAAAAACATAACTAATGTCTTATTTTAGAGATAAAGGGTAACAACAGAAGTTACAAAAAATATTTGGAAATCGGAAAAGAGTCACGCGAGTACGCCTTTAACATCAGCGGCTGTTTGAAAAAGACAGCCTCCCATCATTTCCCCCCTCCATTAAAGTATTCTTGCATATTCTAAATTAGAACCCTCTAGATAATTGGAGTCAAAATGCTCAGATCTATTTAAATAGAAGTGTAAATTAAAATAAATATTAACCTTTTATTAAAATACTTTCTTTTTGTGTACTTCGTATACGAGAAAGTAAAAATAACTGGTTTCTGTATGTCTGACCTATCCTTAAAGTTTGTGAGCGGTTTTTCGGGACACGCTGTATATTTAAGTGAAATATTATTTACCTGCTTTACGAAAGGAAGGAAGTGTACTGTATTTTTCGTATAGTATAAATAACATTCACAACGCAAACCTTAAACGTAAAGTAGTTTGATTAATTAATTCAAAAGAAATGTGGATCACGTTGGTGTTATCCAAAGCTCAGATAAAACAATAATAATCGAAATGGCGGTCGGTGTAAAATGTCTATATTTGCCAATGTCGTTAGTATTTAAGGGTATCTATGGATTTTATTTTTCGATATTATCGCTTTCTTTGAAATCTTTTCAAATTTTCTAATCCCATCGTTGGAGATCTTTGGTTAGAAAGTTCTGGTTTTTCAGATACCTGTCACATACGATTATGCCTATGTTTACCGTTCTGCTTTCTGCTGAAAAATTGATATTGATTATGGAGTTTTTTATGTTTGACCCAAACAAAAAAATAATATTAGGTTATCAGATGAATTGTATAGTTTAAGTTGACTTTTACTTTAACTTTAGCTCTAAACGATTACTTACTACAAATGATATTGATTATGCGTTTTTTATGTTTGACCCAAACAAAAAAAATAGTATCAGGTTATCAGATGAATTGTATAGTTTAACTTGACTTTTACTTTAACTCTAAATGATTACTTACTACATCAATACCCGCTGATAACTACTAAATATGTTATATTTTCTTAAGTATTTGAATCTGCGGAATTTGTCATGATTTGGAATTCACAAGTATTTATTGAGAAGATTACCATTAGTAATAAAGTTGCACTAGTTGGAGAAACACTGACTCTTATCGGAGAACATCTACTGTTCAGCCACGGATTTCGAGGCTACCACTTTTGGACGATTTTACACCGGAAAGGGGTGTCAGACAATGAGTCATATGAGCGCATTTCCGGAGTTCTTTGTTAGATCACGCGCAATAAAATGTAAACATCACCCTTCCATTCTTTACTTTCCATCTAAATAGCCCTCGTGTTGCTCCAAAACGGGACGTTAAAATAACCTAACCTAACCTAACCTAAATCTTTACTTTCCACCTATTTTGATGAAAATAACTCAGCCTGGCACATGCGCAAAAGCGCGAAGGGTTTCCGAATGCGTTGCTAAACAGTACGTATGTTAATATTTATGCTCGTATTGTTTGTGAAAACCAAGTATTTGTAACATCATAAAATGAAAAGCTAATCATTATGGATTGTTTTAGAGAAACATAAAGCAATCATGAACGTACTCGTATATGTGAAAAGAATATACTACTTCAAAAAATGTAATTTAGACCTTTAGAGTGGGTTATTGTAACTAATGATATCTTAGAGTACCTTGAAAACGAATGTAAGTATAATCTACCAAACTAAATCGCCGTTTATAGTGAGTCGTAAACTTTTTATAATCTAACAATTTCTTCATTTTTTCTATCCTTTACTGCAACGAGCAAAGTGTTTTGGCGAGTGACAAGTCAAGTTGACAGCACATAGAAAGTTACGAAAGATCGCATCACTGATAGACGACGTAGTACGTGGTCTTACGCGTATTCGGGCATTAGACAGAGTTCCAAAAATTTAAGAAACGTTTGTTTTAAATGTAAAATCTCGTTGCGCAGGAAATCTATTAATGGGACTTAAAACTACATTACATTAAAATATATCAGATATAAATTTATTAGGAATATAATTAGTACTATTTATCTTGGCGCAATGTTACACTTTGTAACGCTCCCCGTACTGTAAACTCGAGCTGTCACTAATTATAATATGAATGATGAAATCAAATTTTCCCATTGGGGTCTCAGGAAGGAATTTGATTCACACGTCAGAACGCCGCAAGAAATATTGTATGGGAGATCCTCTATATCTCGGTAACTACGTATGTTAAAAACATAACTCACGTCTTATTTTAGAGATAAAGGGTAACAACAGAAGTTACAGAAAAATTGAAAATCGGAATTGTAGTTAAGTGACTACTGAGTCGCAAAGTTGGGTAAAAATACGCATGAATTGGTGACGCGGTCCTCTATATCTCGATAACTACGTATGTTAGAAACATAACTAATGTCTTATTTTAGAGATAAAGGGTAACAACAGAAGTTACAAAAAGAATATTAAATTATGTATGTTACTTTTCATATTATCGACCGATCCTACACAGAAATGTAACATTTCCACGCACGATTGAAGAATTCAAAACAATAAGAATTGATATTTTAATATATTTTAGTAAGAAATAAAACAATTCCATTGTAACCTTAGTTTCATTTTATTTCGTCAATTTTCCATACATTAGTATTTTAGAGAAACAAAAGAGAATCACGAGTAACTTCAAGAAACAAGAGTATCGCGAGTAACTGCGAAAAACAAAAGATTATCGCGAGTACAAAAAGAAACCGAGAAACTTCGAGAAACAAAAGAGTCACTCGAGTAAAGTAGTCCTACGCCTTTAACATCAGCGGCTGTTCGAAAAAGACAGCCTCCCGTCATTTTTTTTACAGAAAAGTTTTCTCTACTTCTAGATGAAGTTTATTTGCAAAATTTTGAATGATATCAGATATTATCACACATACAAGGAAAAAGTTGGCGCATCACAAAAGCCTTTATTAAAGTCATATTAAAATTTTAAATTCATCGCATCTAATTGAAGTTTTTAGACAGAAATACTCAAAACTCTTGGAAATACCTCTTGCGCGCAAAAATTCTCTTAGTCATCGATAAAACTTTTTGGCACATTTTCTCATAATAGTGACAGCTGTCTCGTTTATTGAATTCGATTTATTTAAGAGTCATGCAAATTTAGCAACCAGAATCTGGAAAATCTGCCCTTCATTCTCCTTGAATAACGCTGAAAGTATTTTTATTACGGCGGAGCGAACTGATGTAAAAATATCTTGTTTGTTATCCTTTTTAATAATAACTATTGTCTTACATTTTCACTTTGCTAAAGTTGTTATCAATTACTTCTATTTTAAAATATAAACCGAACAATCATATTTCATTTAAAAAATGGATATAAAAATTTATTCGATATATTTATTAGTTAAGTAGTCATTATTTCTTGTAGAGGAAGAAATCCAAATTATTTCTAACCTTTGCTTGTTTGATGCCTACGTTTTATTCCTTGTTGTAAATTTTATGTTCCGTTTGTCAACAATAAAAAAAATTGAAAGAACAGATTTCATTATTTTTTATGACTTAACTTCCTCAAATGCAATGAAAAATTTTATATGTATCGTTCTTGTTAACGTCGTACAGACGATGGAAAATAGATTCATTTTGATTTAAACGATTACTTTATTATTATTGGGCAGGAAATCCTAAATTGCGTCACATCTTTTACATTTTATCTCTAAAAATTTTATTTCATCAATATTTGGTACCCACAAATGGGGGGCACCACGAGTATGTGGATGAGAAGCTGTCTGATAAGTAAACAGGTTCTCGTTTCCCTAATGGGTATAGTAATGATGTAGATTGAATGACCGCCACTCCGATGACGGAAAGTACCTCTTGCAGAAGTGGTACGGCCGAGCCCGGCAATGGCCATTGGGACTGCACCCTCAGATCCCGTATTGATATCATGACTTCTATCGTGCAGATGCCCCCATATGCTAAAGCAGGGTGGGGTTAAGGTTTATAATTTAAGGTTATCAATAATTGCTTGAAAAATCCAGTTTTACAGTAGAGTTTTTTTATAACACAATACTTCGAATCCTTCTGGCTCTTTTTTCATTCATATTTATTTTATTGGGTATTTTCCAGCATGATTCAGCTTCCATGGTAGTTTTCAATTTAATTTTCATTAGATATTCGAGTTTTCAAAGCCATTTGTATACCTCCCTGATTAACAAACAACGAATTAACTCGACAAGTGATATCGTTCCTATTTTTGCATACTTCTATGGTGCTACCTTGAATATGAGAATGAGCGTGTGCTTTGCTAGGATGTTTATTACTTGAACTGAAACCTTGCGAAAGAAGAATGTTGATATGGTAGTTTCTATGAGGAATTCAGTCAGTAACAACTCGTGTTGACGACGGGTAGTATGATCGACTATTACTCCCATATAAAGAGTCCAGGTCACTTTCATATAAAGAGTCCAGATTACTTTCATATAAAGAGTCCTGGTTACTTTCATATAAAGAGTCCTGGTTACTTTCATATAAAAATTCCTGGTTATTTTCAAATAAAGTGTCCTGGTTACTTTCACATAAAGAGTCCTGGTTACTTTCACATAAAGTCTTACAGGGTGTCCAACAAAGGACTCCCTGATTTTAAAATTAAATAACTCGGAAACGGAGATAGATAGAATAATGAAACCAATGGTATGTGTATTTTGAAAGCCATAAAAATCTGATACAGATGTTTCAGAATTAGTTACAAATGTTGCCAGCAGGTGGCGCTGTAAGCTGTAGTCGTAGCACGGAGTCAGAAAAAAAGCTATAAACAGTCTTTTGCAAGCAATCGTTGTAATCATAACACAATCGATTCAAAATGGGCACAGAGATGGCGCATATCAAGAATGAAATGTTTAGCCACCCTCTGTAGTGTGTCAACGGAAACGGTGGCAGCGAATGGTAATTAAATTTGAAACTTTCCAGAATAGAGTAATTGAGTTGAACTTTTCCACTTTTACTGGAACAGACATTGATTGGCCTCCATAACACCCGATCTCACTCCATGCGATTACTTCTTGTGGGGCACAGGGTGACATACTGTTTTCCGGACAATCTTGCAACACTGCACGAGCTGGAAGAGTTGGTCTGTGGTGCACGTGCCTGCATTTCCTATGACACACTACAGAGGGTGGCTGAAAATTTCATTCTTGGTATGCGCCATATCTGTGATGCGAAAGGTGCAGATTTTGAATCGATTGTGATGGTACTGCAACGATTGCTTGCGAAGAACTGTTTATAGCCTTTTTCCCGACTCCGTGCTACGACTACAGCGTACAGCGCCACCTGCTGGTAACATTTGTAACTAATTCTGAAACTTCGGTATCAGATTTTTATGGCTTTCAAAATACACATACCATTGGTTTCATTCTTCTATCTATCTCCGTTTCCGAGTTATTTAATTTTAAAATCAGGGAGTCCTTTGTTGGACACCCTGTATTTACTTTCATATAAAAAGTCCTGGTTACTTTCATATAAAGAGTCCTGGTTACTTTCATATAAAGAGTCCTGGTTACTTTCA
>BGPR01038611.1:0-14635 GCA_013235015.1 Araneus ventricosus | reverse complement strand
GAAAAAAGAAGAAAAGCACTGGTTTGAGAAATCAGAACACCTCTTCACGACAGCAGCAGTCAAACTGAAAGGTGGTATTTGCTTAATGATGAATCAGGTAAATTCGATGTCAAAGGCGATTCTGTTTTAAGGAATTCTGGAGTTTAAATTAATTTAACCTTTTCTTTTAAAAACTTGGATGTCTTTGTAGCCATGAATCGTCTGAATGATGAGAACTGCAAATGTCTCAATCGAATGAATAACATCAAAAAGTCTATGAAGTCTTTACTCATATAGATCAATCATTAGTTTGAATAACTCAATAAAATTTATCACAATAAAAATAGTTTCCTTTCTGTATTTCAATTCTCCAAGTGGATATAAGAAGTGGATGTATTCGCCAAAAATTTAGTTTATTCACTATTAAAAATTATTTTGTAGTGTTTTTTGGTTTCAGGGAGGTGCAAAGCGTGTATATTCACCAAAATCTCAAGGTCGAAATTCTTGACGGTTTCACTACTTTCACTTTGTATAATTCGTATAAGAAGAAGAAAACAAATTGCTAAAAACTCAACGTATATTGAAATACTGAAGAATGTAAACAATTGCTTCTAAACACTAGAATAGAAGCATGAACAATACAAATTTAAACTAGTATATCAAAATTAAAAATTTGAAACGTTCCAGCAATATTCATGAATAAAAACAAGAACATATACTGGGTGACTTTTAAGTAACCTACAACTTTTAACTGAAATAACTTCTCAGAGTCTCATCAGATGGCGCCACTAATGCATACAGATCAATCATTCTGTATGCATTAGTGGCGTAAAAGGAATTTTTTCGTATCAGTTCCACGCCATTGTGAAAATGTCTTCCAAAGTGTTATATCACCAGATCTGAAACCATGTGATTTCTTCCTTTGGGGTCATATGAAAACTTTGGTGTACACGAAGAAGCCGACAAACCTTATTAGCATCAGAAGGTACATAGCTCACTCATTTGCAAGCATTAAAAGAAAAAGTCTTGAACCTGTAACTGACAACTTTGTGACTAGTTTGAGCAATTGTATAACCTCTGACGGTTCTCACTTTGAAAACATTCTGCATTAAAATCCTTCTCAACGTTCTTTTCAATAAAAAATGTTTGTAGTGCCATCTGCAACGACTCAAGAGTTATTTGAGTTAATAGTTGTAGGTTAATTAAAAGTCAACTTGTATATAAAAGACTATAATTGGGTAAAAAAGTATACATGAATACAATTAAGCTCAAAAGTGGCAATAATTTAACAAGAGCTGCATGAGAATAATATAATTACAGATATAATAAAAATCTTGAACACCACTGAATAAGCATCAGTAGAACATTTTTGATAAAAATTTCTAGAATCACTTAAAATTTAATTTTATAAACATTTTGCTATGAAATTTACAGCAATAAAATTCAAATTATACTGTGCCATTTCAATTCAAATTGTATTGAAGGACTTTCAATTTTTAAAGAAACAAGTCTGTAATTTATAAATTTTCTAAATTAATTATATATATTTATTTTAGTTTTGAGGAAATGAGATTTATTTTATCACATTTGGTTCTCTTCAATTTTTCTTATATAAAGAATTCTTTCAAATAAAATTAATTAGTTGTAAAATACAAAGAAACTAATGAAATTTATAAAAAAAATATCCTTCAAATTAAAATGCATTTATAAAATGATGTATTTTATTAATATTTCCCCTGAAATTATACTCTTGAAATTTTAATGCACATATATACGTAATAACCAAAGCAAAAAATTTTATTAAATATTATTCAGTTTGATACATTTCAATTTAAAAATACGCCATTAAGAAATATTTGCAAAAAAACACGATATATGCAAGAAAGGTTTATTCAAACTCCACAAACCTATTCGATAGTTTCGAATTTGCACATGTTTGTAAAGAAGAAGGTAATTGATATAAGTAATTTTAGTGTTTCTGAATTAGTCAAATTTTTAAGATGTTTAATTATAAAGCAATCAGTATAATTTACTTTAATTAACAATTGCATGTAATGAAAATTTAATTCAGACTTTTGAAAATAATAATTTTATCTGATTAATTTGTATTCAACAATTAATTCTTTAATTTATTCGCTTCAGTTACTATAACCAAAAAATTAAAGATAATTGCTTTTTCTTATTATTGCCGACAAGATATTTTTATTCGTTAGACTAAATCAGTTTATTTAAGAAAAATTATTCTCATTTGAAACAGATATTGAAACGCATTGTCAGAAGTGGCGTTAAAGTTTGCCCGACTGGTGTGGGAGGCACGACCTACTGTACGAGGGGACGAATGTAGTGAGATTGGTCTCAAATTTTCGCCAGATCTTTATTTATCTACTAGTTGAATACCTCGCACAAAAATTTTCCCCGACGGAGTTCAAAAATTTCCCCGACGAGGGAAGAGGGCACAGCAATCCCGACGGGGGGGGCAGGCTTCCCCGGCCGCCCTACTGGCTCCACCCCTGCGCATTGTGTTGATTAAAATGTCTATAATGCAATTTTTTACAAGACTTCCATGCTTGCACCCAAAGAAGTGGTTGCCTAGTCTTAAGGTCTAGACTTCGGGGCGGGGGGTTCCAGGTTCGAATCCCGATTCCACTGAAGATCCGCCGTGTATGTGGGCCTGTTGCAAGCTAAATCATACGGAACAAAACGTCCTCCATCTAGTGAGATGCAGAAGTTTCAAGAGGGGTTGTCAGCGGAGGCCTCATACTCGTCATCTCAACCCATGTTCAAAATTGCGAGATCCATCTCCTATTGATGCCTCAAAACGGGGTGTTAATATAAGAAAGCTTCTAAGATCGCCTCCTGTTTGGAAGCTACATATTTTCATTAAAAATTACGATGCTTAATGCGTGATGCTGATAAAAATATAATATTTTTGTAATATTGGTCAATTTTATATTTTAGTTATATAAAATTACTATATTATATTTTATATTTTAGTTATATAAAATTATTATATTTTATTTTATGTTTATATCTCTACTTAGAAAGCCACAATGCATGTTCTACAGAAACTCTTTTTCAATATTCTTCATACAGTCGAAGTAAATAATATTTTTAGCTTTATGAAGTGGATTTTTCTTTTGACGTAGACTTACATCTCTCCATGGTGGTCTAATGGTGTGTCGGGATAGCAAAAAATTATGACGCTTTTCGTAGTATTTTTAAACGCTTATAGTTCGTAACCAAATATCACAGAGAGTTGGTTTTAGTTTCATTTAGCAGAGAAAGGCAAACATTGAAGACCGCAAAAATAATTTTAGAATTTGTAATTAGGGTTTATTCACAGTCGAGTTGCAAATTTGCTGAAAATCACACAGAATTTTGATGACGTCACAACGAGCGATGAGCGCGTTGTGAGCGGTATATTAACTGGATTTTAACACATTAATAATTAATTCATTCATATTAATTCATTTAACAGAGAAAGCTCAGAGGTGAAAGTCACGTAGAGCTACTTCAGTCACAGAAAGTCACAGTTGAGTAATCGATTAATTAACTGTCCTCAATTAATTATTATTAACAATTTTTGATTTATTTTAGCTGCCCTTTCCATCGATTTGATTGAGTTGAGTTGGTTTTAGTTTCATTTAACAGAGACAGGTCATAGAGCTAGGTCAAAGTCACCTAGAGCTACTTTAGTCACATAGAACAACTTTAGCCACCGAAAGTCACAGTTGAGTGAGGTAAGTAAGTCTACTCCCCTCAATCCCCCGGGCCGGTTCCCCCTTACCCCCCCCCGGTGTTTTTTTTTTTTTTTTTTTTTTTTGCATTTTTAATAAAAGGATGCTAGCAAATTCGTTCTTTATAAAAATATGGAAGACCCGCGAAAGGAATTTATAAAGTAAACTGTATAAAATTAACATGACATCGATTGAAAATTTAAACTCTGGAATAAATTATTGAAGTTACCGGATTTAAAAATATCGATGCTTTTCTTCAGAATTTTCATAAACATTATTTTTGAAAGATTTTCAAATTTTTCTACTTGATATAACGTGTTGTTATTAACATGTATTACAAATTAAAGAATCAACAAACGATAATAAAAATAGAAAACAGACTTTAAAATCTGCAAACGAAAAAATATCGAATGATCTCCTAGAAAGAGAAATGTTTTTAAAATAGAAACTGGCAAAAAAATGTCTTCTAAATTTGCATTGATTTAAAATTTTTACAATGTTTTCAATAACAAAAGACAGCAAGGATCTTTTTTTGTGTTTTACGAATGAAGAACCATTTTTATGAATAAAGTTAGTACCAATAACATTTTGAGAGAGTTTTATAACCGCTTTTAAATCCAAAACGTAAATATAAACGCTGTGATGTGCAACTTCATTTGTCTGGCATTTCTCTAGTTACAAGTTAGACAATAACCGTTTTTGATATAGTTCAGTCAGAGTGTCTAAATCATAAAATTTAAAAAATCTGTGAAGAAAGATATTAAAAATATCGATTTAACTTTCGAAAAAAACAATTAGTTTAATGTAAAAAAATAAATAAACCTGCTGTAATCCCTTTTGATTTTCAGAGAAACCACTTGCTATTTCATTTTTTGTATACTTCGAGAAAAGCTTTCGCAATAGCAAACGTATTTTGAAATTCTCAAAAGTTTTACGTATCTGAACTTGTTTAACTTGGGTTCCTTATTATCGCTTTTTGTTGATATTCAGTTACATAATGATATTTCACAAGTGAAGATATAATATGAAAAGATACTAAGTTTATGAAACTAGTGTTTTTTAAATATTTTGAAATATACAAATAGTTATTTGTCATAATTCTTTTTCATAAGTAACTCAAAGGTGTCTCTTCGTGAAATCATACTTAAAAATTAAAAAATCTAAGATCCATAGATTGATATTTATGATTAAAAATAAATTTAATAAAAACAGTTTTTAAAGCACAATTTATTAGCTCAATAAAACGTTAAAAAATTAAATTATTTCCTACGCTTTATTCTTTAAGTTATAAATCATTAATATAAATATTATAGAATCTCTTTCTTCTTATTTTTTTTAAAATTCTTTCATCCAGGTAGCGCTCCTTGTATGTATTCTAAACTTAATTAAATCAATCTATCACTTGATAATTAAGTTTTGAAACTACTGAAATAGAGAATTGTTATCTAGAACACACAAGGGTCAAAATTTCAAATCTCTAGCTCATGAGGAAATGAGTGAAGAATACATTACTTCCTTACAAACATAAGTGAAATGAAGGGATATAAAAAAGCTTTCAATATTAATTTTAACACATATAATCTTTGGCTATGTAATAATTTTTAATGGGCAAACGCATTTTAAATATATATACCAATGGCAATACACTATTTTAATATTTTAAGGATTTAATTATCAATTAACTGGCTGATTTAATTCAATTTTGATTTCATGGCAGTGGCAAAACCTGGTTGCAAATTTGAGAAACAACTGATGTCGGGACACATTATTTACAATAATGAACACAAATTAAACACTGATAACTAAAAAAATATTTCAAATAAAAATATATATTTTTAATAACGCTAATAAAAGCATGTATATGAATGCTATGTTTATTAAATTTATTTTACCTAACTGAAGTCAATATCAAATTATACCAAGGAAATCAGATAAAAGCAGGCTTGGTTTTAAACGGTTTTAAGCTGAATTATAACTGATATGCTTTAAATTTTATTTCGGGCAATTAGTTTGGAATTAAATTAGGATCCAAAATTTTGATGGTGAATTTCGGCTCTTGGAATCAACATGGCCAGGGAAAAGATGTTTGATCCAGCGTTCCAAAAAGCTTTCAGCGAAGCTATTGAAAAGGAGAACAAGGTAAGTGCAAAGTTTATTGGAGATATTTCCATAGATATGTTAATCCTGGGTTGAAATCTAGAAGTTGGTACACACTCTTAAACAGGTGCCATATCGCCAAAGCAAGATGTTGACAGCTGCTTTTCATTGGCGCCAAGTCAACAAAGCTAAATGCAGGTAATACTTGCATCATTTTTGGCGACTTGGCACCATTTTAAGAGTGTGTACCAACTTCTAGATTTCAACCTAATCCTGTAGATGTGTTAATGCTTACTGGGTGTTTTGGTTGAAATCTAGAAGTTTGTACACACATTTAAAATGATGCCAAGTCGCCAAAGCTAATGCAAGTATTACTTTCGTTAGCTTTGGCGACTTGGTGTCAATGAAGTACAGCGGTCAAGTTAATGCTTTGGCGGCGTTTCAGGAGTTGTACCAACTTCTAGATTTCAACTGGTGTTTTAAATGTTCTGAGACCACAATCCCGGTATAGCCACCAAATTTGACTTTGTAGGTTATAACTCGCCAAATTTGGCATTATATTTAGCACAGTTATGACCGTATAGTTGGCGGGTATTTTAAAGATTGACGCTCCGGCATTTCGCGAATTTTATTGACAAGTATCCTAATAATAATTCTTTATCTTTTTCTTTATATGGTTTAAAGTTATTATCCGAAGCATTTTCCTTGCCAAGGTGTATCGATTCACGTTATTTCTACTTTTTTGGCATAGCTGCTATTCTTTAAGACGCGAGTCATTGTTGCAGGAGAAAAGCCAATTAGATTAGCGTTTTCGGGTAAATAATTGGAACCAGTCTTTCTGGCGCCCATGTCTATGTCGATTTTAAAGTCATTTAAATGTCTTATTTTCCACTTGAACAGTAGAATTGCAACGTTTATTGGTGCAAAATCTGCAGAAAATCTGCAGAAAATCTCTTTTTTTGAAGATTTCTTAAAGATTTCTGCAGATTTTTTGAAGACAGAAAAAATCTGCACTTTTTCTTCAAATTAATCTGCAGAAAATCTGCAGAAAATTTTCTTCTTATATTTTTCTCTAAATATTCTGCAGATTTTTTGAAGACAAAAAAAATCTGCATATTTTCTTCAAATTAATTTGCAGAAAATCTGCAGAAAAATTTCTTATGATATTTTTCTCTAAATATTCTGCAGATTTTTTGAAGACAGAAAAAATCTCTATCAATTTAATCTTCAGAAATTCTGCAAAAAAAATCTTATTATATTTTTCTCTAAATATTCTTTTT
This sequence comes from Araneus ventricosus, assembly GCA_013235015.1. Lineage (NCBI taxonomy): Eukaryota > Metazoa > Arthropoda > Arachnida > Araneae > Araneidae > Araneus > Araneus ventricosus. The sequence continues at coordinate 7,542 of BGPR01038611.1, read as the reverse complement.
TAAATAATCTTATTATATTTTTCTCTAAATATAATTTTGTAAGACAACAAAAAATCTGCATTTTTTCGTCAATTTAATCTGCATAAAATCTGCAAAAAAAATTATTTTTATTTTTTTCTTAAAATATCCTGTATATTTTGTAAGACTTTGTATTTTGTCTTTAATTCAATTTGCAGTTATTTAGCATATTTTCACAAAATCATTAAACTCGACCAATATCTGTTGATTTTTTGAAGATTTAACTGCAATTTCATAATATCTGCATTTCTCTAAATACATATTTTGCACCATATTCTCTAATATTGCAGCTCTATTTTTCAATGGATATAAAACAAAATTAGAATGTAATTATCATTATTGTTTAATTCTACAGCAGACAGGAGTTTCAAAAAATTTCCCAATGGAAAAATGTCTTAGGACTAAATTTTTTAAATATGCCACTGAAAAAATGAATTCTAAATTAATCTTTAAATTAAATATTTGAGGTTTTACCATTTTAAACTTTTACCCCATAATTTAATTATTTCCAATTAGTTTTCCAACTGTCTTTCTGACTAGCTATTTTCCTCGAAAAAGAAAGGAAAAGTGGAGCTTGCGCCCTTTGGATGGAGAGAAGGCTTCCCAGAAATATAGAAGGTGAAAACGAATTTATTGAAACTGAGAATCTATATTATTGAACAAAAATATTACTAATCTAATCTGTTACACATCTCTACGACCTTTGAAACAAGTATTCTGACCTTGGTTGATTTTTACAGCACTAGATGGCGCCACGAGAGCCATGGTGAGGTATAACTTAAATAGATTAATTTATCTCCACCTCGCGTATGCCGACGTGGCCCTGTGGGCTAAGGCGCCTGCCTATCGCTCCTGCTTATAGGATCGCGGGTTCGAATCCCAGACAGGAGCTTGAAGTTTCGTCACATTCTACACCGTTTAAGTAAGTTAATTCATAAATTAAATTAATAATTAAACCTTGACTGTAGAAAAATCTGCAGAGAGAGAGGTATTTGGAACGTATTTTTTTTCTGCAGAAAATCTGAAGGTATTTGGAACTAGTTTTCTTCAGATATTCTGCATTTTTTTTTCTGTAGAAAATCTGAAGAAAACATGTTCCAAATACCTTCAGATTTTCTGCAGATTTTTTCTGCAGATTTTTTGCAGATTTTTTTTAGCTGGGAGAGAAACCTTTATAATAGTTAATCCATAATATTTCAACGGATGTGCTGTCGAACTTTAATTGAGTGGTGGTTCCAATATTTTTGCCACTCAGTTTATATGTTAATTGACCGAGGGAAGCGTGGTCCTATTTCAAATCGACCGTTCGGCAGTTCATTTGTCAGTATATTCGTTTGTTACGCAATCACGTCCAAATACGCTGTTGGATTTTCTTCGAATCTGGTATGGATGTTCCTTAAATGCATTAGAAAAGACGTATGGGTAAGGATTTTTATTTTTTGATTCCGTTTCAAGAAGGTGGACGTTTTAATTGTTCCGTTTAATGCCTGTTTGGCTTTTTCAACTTGATTATCCAAACAGAAATCCATTTAAAATGCCTGCAAAAAATACAAATAACAGCAAATGACATTTAATTTTAATTTTATTATTACTGATAAAAGCAGATATTCATTTGTAATTTTGTGGATACTGGTAAAAGCAAAGACCTGCGTAAATAATTCGGAATCAAAAAACTTTTTTTTTCCAGACGCGAGGTCTACTGTTGACATAACTATTAGTACATATGCACTGAATATCAAGTGTTAATGAGATATCTGACCTATTAGCTCAACAGCAACCAAATATTCGTAAAATGTACCATCTTACTTTCCCGGTGACAAAAGCTGAAATTTCCAAACCACATGAACTTTTCTTCGAAAGGAATGCCATTCTTGACCTAGATTGCTATAACTGTTACATATTTGCACATTTTGGCATGCACTGCAGTAAACAGAATCATGTCGCTCCATCATTTACGCTTGGTGAAAAGTGCAGTTAGGTAAATGTAAAAGCACAGTGTAAAAGCCCGTTCCCATGATCAGTGGTTCAGAAATCCTTGTCTTAAGTCTTGTATTCCGTCGTGGTACCTCAAGGAATTGTTGTTGCTCGAGGGTTTGTGAGGTGGCTCGGCCGTTCCCGATAAATGTAGATAAACTCTCGGACATCAAAGGCGAGCGAGTCGACGGCCGGAGATCTCATTACAGTTCCTATGGGCGGTTTTAGGTTGAGTTTGCGTAGTTGGAACAGTGCTGGTCGGATTCTGACCTGCAATAAAACCTCAACAACGCAAGAGGATCGCCGAAAAACTGATCGTGGGAACAGGGCTTTAACTCTTCTAGTGCTTAAAAGTCCCAAACCTCTGGACGACAGTAGTTCTCCAAGTATGATCACGAGCACCCTAGCCACTTGTCGGTGGAATAAGGTTTAATATTTTTGTCAATATGCACTTTCTTTCACGTGAAACTAAACCATTTTATCATAAAACTAGATCTTTCAAAAAAGACATCTGGGCGGTATCTGTGGACCTCCCCACACTGCCAAAGTGAACTGGAATGATGATGATCTGAGTGATGAGAGTGAAGAAGAAAATTGCGATTCTTGCGGTAAACCACTGACCCCTGATGATAAGTCTTCGGCTTATCGTGATGAACAGAAAGTCGAAAAGGACGCTAAATATCAGGAATATATAAAAGGTAAAAAATATTAGATTTCGGAAAAAAAAATATTGGTGAAAACTGAGTTAAAATTATTTATGATTATTTAGTAGGTTATGAAAAAGAAAGTGTTTCTTATGGAATTGCTTATCCTGATTGCTAGCTTTCATTATTCATTGAAATGTGCTTAAACAATCTTCTTTGACTGGCCTTGCTTTAAGTCTGTTTTCATTTGCAAACACACTTTATATAAAAATGTAGAATAATTCTAACTTCCTTGTAAACAACGATATGAAAAAGAAATTAGCCATAATACATCAAAACACTTAAAGCCTTGACTGAGTACGCTTTGATTAACCTTTGTGACTAACCTTGTTCATACGAGCAACATTCATGCTTCAGTTCATTGCAAATCAGACACTGTGAAGAAAATTAGCAACTATTTATGCGCTTTCAATAGTCACATGCATGCTTTGTATGAGACAATCTAAATGTTTTGTAATTGTTTCCTGTGTCTTCATTTCATTTGCATATGTCGTACACTCTGTTTTAAAGTATCCTTTTGGCGCAGCAGTGAAATAAATGAAGAAACGAATAGAGAGCGCTTCGTATCATAATGAAATGGACTTCTACTTGGATATCATCTGTGAGAACAAGGAAAAACAGCAATGAACAATTATTACGTACGCAAAGACAACTTTTATTTTTTATTGTTTTCAAATTCTTCCTCCTATCCTGGTTTACAATGTATTTAAAGCCGGTTGTAATCGGAGCAGTTCTCTTTCAAATACTTTATATATTCAAAATATAAGGAGTATTTATTTAACATAAGATAGGGCATAAATTATTGACAACTGTGATATAGCTTTTTTACTAGGAGTGAAGTACAATTAAGATACTTTACAACTTAGTCACCATGAAAATTGAGACTTTTACCATATAGGTGGATGATTTTTCCTATGGACTCTCCATAGAAATTTGACGCCAGCGTGCCTCCTTGGGCACTTGAAGCTCTACGTTGGTGCGGAAGCGCTTTCCTCCTAGACCTATATTCAGCTTCCGATAAAGGACTCCGTGGCTTTCTCGTACCACTTGGTCAACTCGCTGAACAAGGTCTTCACAAGCGAGAGACTAGCGCTCTTGTCCACCTGCGTCATGAACATCAATTCGGCATTCTGTAAATTTTCTATACAATCCACATTACTTTACATTACACCACCTGCATCTCCGTGTTTAGAGCCATTTGGCTCCTTTCCGGTTTGGATGGATGGAGGTGAATTTTGTTTTTTTTAGAAAGAACAAGAACATATAACAGGGACAAAAACAAATAATAATTAAAAAAGAAACAACCACTGGACAACGAAACAAACATAAAGACAATATGGAAAACAAAGCACTGTGGGAAAAAATAAAAATACGTAGAGAAAAAATAAAAGAAGTGTCATAAGCTACCGGAAGTGTGTGTCAGTCTGGGTGGATACTTGCTAAATGATTATCCTCTAAAATGAGATTGTTCTCATAATATATGAAGCGCATTAAGAGTCTAAATCAGGTTCTTGGCAAGTAATTCGTGAGAATGCTTTCCAACCACTGTAATTTAAGTGGCACTGTAGGATTTTGGAAATGCCAGGAGAAAGTAAACCGACATTTTGTGGTATAGTGCATTGGATCTCCTTTTTCTCCCCACGAGCAGTTGTCATGTGCTCGAAGATTGAAGCGATGAAGGTATGAAGGGAAGGGCCCGTGTCCTGTAACGAACATTAACTATTCTCTATTCCATCGTACTGGCTTGTTTGAGACCCTAGGCAATATATCGTGTGGTATGCAGGTTAATGAACTGATTATAAACTGCACCTGGATGTCTCTCAAAATGCAGGACAATTATCGATACGAAACATTAAACGCAGGAGGAAACATAGCAGAACGCTCACGATTGAAGAAGTGTCTAGGAACTTCGCTGTTGCGACTAGAACAATAACGTCAAAGAACGCATAATTCAGAAGGGCTTCTCCACTTATATCGTGTGCACTGCGGCTAGTTTCTCCGTTATCTCACACACACACCACCATTCTCGCACAACTCCATCGCTCATAAAGTTTGTTCTCTAAACACGACTCATTCTGCGATGGATTTCTCCTGCCATATTCCCTTCTGACTGTAGAAAACGACTGAAGCTGTACAATTGCCGCTTTGCGGGAGAATCAGCCATGCCGTCCATATGAAGGGTCCTACAGCTCAGCTTTAGTGATATATTGGACTCAACAATGACACACGGTATGGTGGGGAAGCTTCTCACTAGAGCAATGCGCAACTTAGATCCTAAGGACGGGCTGATCATTTGGTGGTGCGATCGGAGGTTGATAATGGTTTTGGAAAATTAAATTTCGTGAAATGTGCGGAAAATTGGTAAAAATCTAAGAGCATATTAGATTATCTTTAGTATGTATAACTTGAATATTTATAAAGAATCTCAGCTGTTATTTTTATCATCTGATCAGTGCTGAGAATCGCGATATGTTGATAGCCCGCATGCAAATTAAAACAAAAAAATATTGTAATCTTCCGAATTCCAATAAATGGACAAGTCTTATAATAAAACTCCCGACTAACAGCTAAGTGTTGTACACATTTCTCTGCCGAAAACCGTATGATACCACTTTTGAACTTCAATTTTATTTCCTTGGACAAGACATTCTTTCTTGTTACAGTAGTTTTTGCTTCATTAGTGACAGCAGTATAAGTTAATTTCAACTTCAGGTTTTTAGACTGTTCAACAATTCATTGCTTCAATTAGTTCTAAGTAGATTTCTAACTCCTTATGTAGCTGATCGTGCTTCTAATGAATTTGAAAACACAACTATACTGTGTTTGAAAAAACGTCGCTTAATTAAGCACTGCTTCACATGCTTTGGATGAATACATGCTACTTCTGAATGCGAATTTCATTTATTTTTTTGTTCATCCTTCCAGATCAGGATCATCATGTCAGACGGGACAGCCACCAAGAAGCAGGTGTCCGGTATATCTTCCCCGTTTGTAATTATTGTGATTTTGGATGGCGATTTGATTCAAGAAAGAAGCTCTTCTGTCCTGAACATGGTGCTCCTGGCAGGTCTTTTCCCGTATGCTATAGATCGCAGTACCCTCCATACCAAAATCGATATTGAATGAAATCCTGTCTCAGTTTTGTATTCACCATCTACTTAAATTGCGTTAAATAAACTTATTTGAAATTCAGTAATTAAATTTTCAAATCTGCCTAATGCTTACACAATGCAAATTCTTCCCTTTTTCCACTCGTTATAAAATATTTCAATAAAAATAAAGCTTTCTTGCAAAGACGTTTGATTCTATTATCATGAAAATCTCAAAATTTATCTCATATCATATGAGTTGTTTAAGGGTGCGAGGTGTTATTTTTCTAGCTTGAGGCTTCTGATGCATTTACATCGGCATTTTTCCATAGCAGCAACGAAACGAAATAGATGTATGGAGTTTGATCCAATATTTTTACCATCAGAATTATAGATCTCTATCAAATTTTAGATAAAATTTATATATTGATTGACTTTTGGTCGGTTTACCTATTCGTCTATATGTGGACTCAATTGTTTCAAAATCAAGCTAGATAAATATATGAAATTTCATATGTGGTGTGCACACCGCAATTTAGTATCTGTATCAGATTTTAGACCCAATTCAATAAACGGAAAGATATCCCAAACACATATTTAATTTCCATTACTGTGTAAAATCTGTTTACACAAGCTTATTAGGAGCAAATATTTTTCTTAACTTATATATAATATAAATGAGAGTTTACTTATCTCTAAAGGCAATGATGAGACGACTCGCTGTCTTACATTCAAAACGCTTTATTTTCTTATTGACATTTGAGATACTGTTAGACATAGGATATCATGCGCTCATCAATCACTACATACTCATCATTACTAATATAATCGTCCAGATCCCTTGGTAACGCTCTGACGTCACCAACAATAAAACTCTCGCCATAGCACTGCGAGACGTTAAACAGCATTATTTCAATGTTAGATAACCTAAATTTCAGTATTTTTAAATTTAAAAGAGTAATTGTCGTTCTAATTTCAAATTTAATAGCTCTAAAATAGTGAAATAAAATTTGCTATCCATCGATATAAAATTTATCTCGTTATGATCAATAGTTCCCGAAAAATTTTAAATTATAATAATCATATATTTCAAATTAATTTCCGTGTTTTAATAGAAAGTAGTAAATTACGTCAGTGGTATATCATACGCGTGATATAGTTTGGACTCCACGATGCATCTAATTTAGTGAAATCGTGACGATATAATTTGATAATATATTTTGGCAACGTTAAAATTTACACAAAGACATCTGAAAGACATACAAGGAACATCGAAAAATACTTCACACTGAATGTTGTTCACCAAGAGGTTTTTTGAATAAAGAAATATGTAAATAACGTGTAATTAACAAAGATGTTTCCTGTCATAATACAAATGTTTATTTTATTTGTTTTCAATCAATGCTAATTCTCTCGCATATATATCTATTTAAACACGTCAGATTTGACGGGAAATCTCTCGAATGAAGAGGCAATTTGAACCCGTCATACCATGACGAGTGATTTTCTAGTATTTATGTAATAGTTGGGCTTCAATTTGCAGGAATTTACCCCTTTAAAATATCTAACCGTGCCCTGTGCTCAGAAAATGTTGGAACTTTACGTTAGAGTGCCGCAGAGTGAACATGACTTCCCTTCTTTCATCTCCTTATATATGTATCTGTCTCCATGAGACCAGCCCACATGAGATTTTACTTACGAGTCCAACTGTGTCCGAAAAAATGGGTGACACTTTACGATAGAGCGTCGCTGAGGGA
>BGPR01038610.1:0-14636 GCA_013235015.1 Araneus ventricosus | reverse complement strand
AAAAAATTGCAAGTTAGGAAGCTAATTAAAGATTTTATACAAAGTTATCGAACTCACTCATCATTTAATAGATTTTTTATCAATTGTTGTAGGATTAATAATTGGTTAATATGATCGAATTCATATCTCCCGCAAACAGTGAGATTGGAAATTCGTACAAGCCCTGTTTAAAAATTTGCAGTGTTACAAAAAAATTGCTTACTGAAAATAACTACCCTAAATAGTGTCGTTTCATAGCACTGAATTTATGAAATTATAATCCATATTCCCTAAATTTTCTCTTTCGAAAAAGAAAAAAATATACCCTGAGACTGAAAGTGCATCCGAAAAAGTGAGCAGAAAAAGCATTGCCATCAAACATCTATTGAAGTTTGACTTGGAAAAATTCCGCGTCAGATCAAAGAATAAAATTCTAGGAAGATCAAAAAGATGTTCGACGGAAGAAGCAGGAAGATTATTCTTTTTTAAACTTCAGAATGTCATATCTTCTTAGAGGAAAAAGTTAGTAATTCGGAAGATTTTTTTTTAAGAAATACTGAAAAGCAATAAAAATTTTAGTGTAGGATATCAATTTTTCAAAAGTTTTCTTTAACTTTTCAAAGTGATAATCTGGCTAAAAAAATAAATTTTTTTGATAAAATGAAGCTTGAAGTTCTTATTATATTATTTTTCTTATTTTCTGTATTTTATTTCTATACATTCCTCTACATATTTTCTATTTAAATATAATAGCTGATAATTCTTAAAATAAGCAATGCATTTTATTTCACTTTGTAAGTATAAGATATCATCAGTAGATTAAATTCCAGTGATTTCCCAAATGCAATAAATATTTTACAAAAACATAAATAAAAAAGAATCGTATATTCATTTCAAAAGCGTTTTGATATAAAAAAGATGCTCATGATAATAGCTAAAAATTTTGCTCATGTTTTTAAATATCTACGCTTTTATTATCGTACTAAGATCTTTATTCTTTATCAGTACAAAGAATAGCTTTTCAGCCGAAGAAAGAGATTCTTTTATCTTGGGAATATATTAAAACCATAAATTTCTGAGAAGAGACAGTCACGATGTACCGTTTCCTTTGGAGATTTTTTAATGCGGCTATTCTTTCTAATGTTCTTTGGAACATTAAATTATATTAACTTTTTTTCAAAATTCCACCAAAAATTTAAATGAATAATACGCATTATTGTCATTATTCCACTCTCGAGGGAGAAATATTTTCCTCGACTCACTGGGTCGGCAACAATAGAAGGGAAATAAGTTAGCATTAAAATGAAAAAAGATGCTGCAGTTTTTAAGTACTTATTATATTTTCGATGAATGCGGTAAAAGATGGTGCAAACCAAAAGAATGAGAACCCTTACGAAACTTTGTATGCGCCTGTAGATTTGAACTGAAATTTATTTGCAAATGCTATTTCTGCATTAAATTCCTTTGATTTAAGATAGCTGTCAACTGTTTCCTTTCTTCTGCACAGTATTTGTGTCTGTAACATTTTTGCGGCGTTTAGTCTCTGTAAGGATATTTACCAACCAATACGCGACAGAGATTTATGATTAAAACACATTTAGGAACGAGTTTGGCGATATTCTTCAAGTTACTTTCAAATTCGCTTACGAAAGAAAACGATAGAAATTCAGTTATAGGACGTTTTTTTGACACAGCTCGTATAGTTATGTCAATAAAATACTAGACATTGTCTAATATTTTAATCCGCTTTTTAAAAAAATCATAAATGACTTACATTTTAGCAATCATCCGGAACTTGAACAGAGAGTTTAAGTACTTAGTGATGAGGGAAGGATTTTGCAGATACTAGCTTTGTTCCTTTTGTATACCATGATCAAGTTTTCTTGTGCACTTTTTCTCTTACTCAGGAACTCGCGGGGTTGGGTGGCTCAGGTTTAGAAATGGAGAATCACAAATACGAGACCCGATTCCACTGCATATCTTCCAAACATGTATGTCTAGCTTATTGAAATCAATTTCCACCTCTCAAAAAATGTGGCACGAAGCCTTCGACAACCGGATGCCAATTTAGGTGCCATTCTCGTCATCGACGAAGTCCCAAAATCCCGAGATTCATCGCCAGTAGCTTATTAAAATCAATTTCTACATCTCACAAAATGTAACACGAAGCCTTCGACAACCGGATGCCAATTTAGGTGCTATTCGCGTCATCGACAAAGTCCCAAAATCCCGAGGTTCATCGCCAGTAGCTTATTAAAATCAATTTCTACCTCTCACAAAATGTAGCACGAAGCCTTCGACAACCGGATTCCAATTTAGGTGCCATTCTCGTCATCGACGATGTCTCAAAATCCCGAGATTCATCGCCAGTAGCTTATTAAAATCAATTTCTACCTCTCACAAAATGTAACACGAAGCCTTCGACAACCGGATGCCAATTTAGGTGCTATTCGCGTCATCGACAAAGTCCCAAAATCCCGAGGTTCATCGCCAGTAGCTAATGGAAACTCTAAAAATCAGCATAAATGTAATAAATTATATTTGTTTTTTTGTAGTTTCTGTTGTGTAGTGTAAGGCATTCGTGGTTGTCTTCTCAATGAATAAATTCATTTCTCGTTTTCTAGTTCAACCTGTCTTAAGTCTTTGCCTAACAAGATCTTTTATATGCTTGCGAAATAACACAAATTGACCGAACATCTTAATTTATCTTGTGTACAATAAATAGTACACGAGATGGAAATGAAAGTCGAAATTTCGTTAGCCATTTTAGAAAATTACTTTGTCGGCATAAAATCCGTACAATAAAGGATTTTCTTTTTGTTTTGTCTCGTTAACAACCATGAAACGATCGTGCATTATTAATGATACTGTATCTGCACACATGAAATAAATATCGAAAGTAATAAGGTATATATATAATTTATACATTTATTTCGTGTAGGCCGCTACAATATTCAAAGCTTCACGATGGACAAAAAAAATCACTGTAGGCTGTCTTCTTCAAACAGCCGCTTATGTTTAAGGCGTAGGACTACTTTACTCGCGTGATTCTTTCCCGATTTTCAATTTATTTGTTAACTTCTATTGTTACTCTTTATCTCTAAAATAAGTCATTTTTTTGTTTTTATTATATTTAATTATCGAGATATAGAGGATCTCCCATACAACGTTTTTTGTGGCTTTGGCGTGTGAATCAAATCCCTTCCTGCGACCTCAGTAGGAGGAACGTATTCCTACCTTAAAAATCGCAGCCATAATCACTGTATACTGACTTGTATATCCTGGATTGTAAAGGGATATTGTTTTCAAATCTAATGTTTCCGATCCTCAAATCTTTTTGCATTAGCTTTATTTTCAATCCTTGGATGCAGTGAGAGATAAAAATCTGCTTTTCCACTAATATTCTGTAGAAAACAGCAAATCAGCATTAGCTAAATGCTTCATTCAGATACATTTCTACGCAAAGTATAAGTTTTTATATAAATTAAAATTTTTAAGTAAATAATTCAGCTTCTGAGCTGGATTTAATATAATTTACGTACGTTGTCCAGCTGGCCGAAGATAAAAGAATCCGAAAAAAGTAACACGCATGGATATTTGAGAAGGACATAAAATATCACGACTAAGACTGCGATACAGGATATGGCACATTGCCTAGTTTTAAAACACTAATTTAAAAAGAAAAAGTTGCTTTAAAAAGCTATTAATTCTCTGAGTATTCATGCATTTGACTTTAATTGAAGTGAGTCTTGGATGAATATACACTAAATAGTGTCGGGTCTTTTTTTAACTCCCTCTTCTAATTTAATGAGACACACTGCATGTTTTTTATGTTGTAATTAAATTTCTTGGGATCCATCTCATTAAAAAATGTCCCATCTTTCAAGGAGATAATTATGGCAGCAGTCTAGTATATACTAAGAATTTTTTTTTCTTTTGAGTTTCTCAGTTTCAAAGATACTAAATAAAACAGGATTTAAGTATATTCTTGAGTTGTTATACAGTTTTCATTGAATGTACGTTTTTTTCCTCCTTTTGACACTTTCCCTTTTAATACCGTTTGTAAATTTCTGTCAACTTCGGTTATGATTTATAAAAAATTAAAGCAATTCGAAAGTATGTATAATAATTTTCTGCGTAGTGCTTCTGCTCGAGACAAAATAGGCATTTCTGCAGAAATGGACGATTAAGAGTAAGTGAAAGAGACATGATTTAGAACTACTTCCGTTAAAAGATAAGAGACACCCTGCAAATTACTTTTACAACAAAGGACCTTTAAGATAAAAGCACTAAATGGAGTCCTTCTAATAAATGCTCTTAAGCTAGGGACATCTATTTTAATATTCTGAAAGTCGGACGATTCGGGAAGATTGCTGCCATTTAGAAGAATTCGAGTTCTAGCAATTTTAATTATTCTTTTAAGGCACTAGTTTATAATGTAGAGAAAGGCTGCCTTAGGAAATAATTAAAAGTTGCTTCTTCATATTTCAACTAAAATTCTAACGCTTCGGAATTTGACATAACAAGGAATATATTTTCGTGCCTTTTAATTATTCAAACAAAATTTAATGATTTCATCCGCATGGAGATCTCGTCTATGCAGAACAGAGTTTTTAAATACACGTCTTCTCGTTTAGGAATTTTGACCTGCTTGTTAGTAGAAATGTGTGAGGATATCGATTTAAAATTAATGCAAAAATGTTTATATTTATTTTAATCGTTATCTTATGTTTACACCCTAAATGCAATTTTTTACTATATTAAAAATGTGACTTTTACACACTTCATTGTTTTTTCCACTCAAACGTCAAAAACAGTTTTTAAATTGCGAGTTCTGGCAATTTTGATTATTCTTTTAAAGCACTAATTTATCATGTAGAGAAATGTTGCCTTAGGAAATAATTAAAATTTCTTCTTCATATTTCAACTAAAATTCTAACGCTTGAGAATTTGACATAACAAGGAATATATTTTCGTGCCTTTTAATTATTCAAACAAAATTTAATGATTTCATCCACATGGAGATCTCGTCTAAGCAGAACAGAGTTTTTAAATACACGTCTTCTCGTTTAGGAATTTTGACCTGCTTGTTAGTGTGATGATATCGATTTAAAATTAATGCAAAAATGTTTATATTTATTTTAAGCGTTATCTTACGTTTACTCCCTAAATGCAATTTTTTACTATATTAAAAATGTGACTTTTGCACACTTCATTGTTTTTTTCCACTCAAACGTCAAAAGCAGTTTTTAAAGACGTGTCAAGAAAAAACAGCCAATGTCTGAAATAAAGGAACGCATTTGGATAACAACGTTATGCAGTTATTCGCCAAATTTACAGACAAAAGAAAGGTTTTTGTGACAATGTTGAAATATAACATGGCTGCTCTATTTTTAAGAAGATAGGCTGAAAATATAGATTTTAGAAAATCTGTGTTTATTTGTCACCTGTCAGCTGCAAATGGTGCATTGGAAACAAGTAATTTTTTTATAGTACATGAATGTCTCTTCACGTGCGATTTATTTGTTCGGATACTTTTTTTACTTTCTCATATACGAAGCATACAAAGAGAAAGTATTGCAAGCGTCAAAAAATTCGAACTCGAGATTTTGACGGATCTCCACGTTTTAGACCTCCCTGAGTCCGAAAAACACAATTTTAGAATTATGTCTGTCTGTCTGTGAACACGATAACTCGAAAACTATTACAGATACAGGGATGAAATTTGGTATGTGATATTTACATATAATGTGTAGGTTTCTGTCAAATTTTGGGCAAAATCTGTCTGCGGGAAGTCTGTCTGTATGTCCGTGTTAATGTGAAAGCGATAACTCACAAACTTAAATAGCTGGGTGGATAAAATTTGGTACACAGTTTCATCATCAGGAATGTAGGTCCGTATCAAATTTTGGGCCAGATCTGTCAAAGGATTGTCTGTTTGTCGGTCCGTATAATCGCATACTTTTGAACGCCATAACTTCTTAAAAAAATTACTTAGATAAATGAAATTTCGCATGTAGTCTTGAAACCCTAATTGTAGATTTTTCTCCAATTTTCCTTTAAATTGGTTAAAAAAAGGAAATTACCAATGCGTTTTTTTTTTCTTCTCCATTCTACGCAAAAAAGAAAGCTGCGAACGCTGGAGCGAGTTTTTTCCCCACTTTAAGGAATATCGCACTTTTTCCCACCTTAAGTCATACCGGCCCGTTTCCCGGCAGGGGTATATCCCCCCCCCCCCCCACCCGTGTTATTCGTACGAGATAAAGTTTTGGGGAGGTTACTCCCTCTGTTTCTAAAAAAAATTTCCAATCTCCTTATATATTTAACTTATTTTCCTTATTTAAAAATTTTTGTTGTTAACATTTTTTATTAAGTTATTTTCTATTTAATTCATGTAATCTACGAAAAATCTTAAGTAAACAAGTATTTAAGTCAATAATAACCTTATCAACCAAGTATTAAATTATTCAAAATTAATTCAATAAAGGCAAAAATGGCAGAGATACATACCAATAGGAATCACTCTATTCCAAATTCCAACCTCAGCTCCAAAACACACATTTCAGACATAGTTGTTTTGCAAAATATTTCAGAAAAAATATTGATGTTGCATTTTCCCAGAGCTAACTGCTGCTGTGTAAGTAATCTGTTGTGAAACGGGTTACAGTTGGTTTAAGTTAGATCAACAAATTACGCGCCCGTTTGAATCCGAAATCAATAAAATTGTGGTGGGTTCAAGGCTGATAACTGCGTCCCAATAAAAATAAAATAATTCAATAATATTTTTCTCTCTTTTTATATTTAACTGTACCTCTGGATACTGTTTGCAATATAGCCTGAACACTGCTCGTTGCTTCCACTCAATACTGTCGATGCTTCTCGACTCAAGCAAGTGACTCGGGGAAGTCTAATTAAGCGAAATGGGTCGCAGTGAGTCATTGAAGGGATTACTGGCGAGGATTAACTGCGACATTAATCAGAGTTTGCTTAAGACCCTTTTCCAAATTAGAGAAGCGTCTCGTTACACTCGGTGAAACTTGGCCAGAGAGCCACCCTTGCTCTAATAACTTAAAACTGGAGATCTTGCTATTGAAGAAGGCGCTATTTGGGAGGGAAAGTGATCTGGGCGATGGAGTCTAAGTGATGGAGGTGGAAAAAATCAAATTTAAGATTATATCGTGGTCAAAGAATAAAATATCTGAACAACTTTCATGACTGTAAATGTAACCGGAAATTAACTAGCTGATTAAATTGCAACCGAAAATTAGCTGAATGATCCTGATGAGGTAAACTGTGTTTTAAACCAGCTGGAGTAATCTCCCCTAAACTTTCTCCTCTACTTCCCCCGAAAGGTGCTGTTTCCCCTCCCCCCAGCATGGATAAAAAAAAAATCGAACCTACTGTAACCCAGAATCCAATGACTATCAGAAGGTTTTTCATTGCAGATTATAGTGATTGTAAAATATTTAGGTAAACAATCAAACTCAAAGAGATAAGTAGCGATTAAAACGCAACTATCACACACTGCCAGGTCCCACTCTTGCCGGCTCAAGGACGAAGTGACGTAATCCTTCCGCCTGCGCAGAGATTGCTACCAGTACGCATGCGTATGGAGAATCGGATTAAAAAATTAATTATGCAATTTGAACTCCCTTTTTTTAACCGATTGACACAAAAATTGGACACAAATCTACAATTAAGGTAAGAAGGCCACATACCAAATTTTATTTATCTAAGTAATTTTGTTAACAAGTTATTGCGATTAAAAATATGCGATTATGCAGACCGATAGACAGTCAAACCTTCGTAGGATTTGGTCGAAAATTTGATACGGACCTACATTCATGTTCATAAAACTGTGTACCAAATTTTATCCATCTAGTTATTCAAGGTTTTGAGTTATATTGTTCGCATGAACGCGGACAGACAGACAGACAGACTTACCGTAGACGGATTTTGTCCAAAATTTGATAGAAACCTACAAATTATGTGTAAAGATCACATACCAAATTTCATCCCCGTAGCTCTAATAGTTTTCGAGTTATCGTGTTCACAGACAGATATAATTCCAAAATTGTGTTTTTCGGACTCAGGGAGTTGTAAAATATGGATATTCGTCAAAATCTCGAGTTCGAATTTTTTGACGATTACATCGTACACTGTAAAAAATATCCGTTTTTTTCCCGGACTTTTTCCGTATATTTGACGGTTTAAAGCTGTTTTGTTGACAAAACGGTTTTTCACCGTTTTCCGCTCCAGCCATAAACGTTTAAAACTGTCAGTTCAAATTCTATTTTTCGTCATACGGTATTGCTTTCCGTACGATAACTTTCCCTTTTCTTAAATGTAATTTTATTGCATTCATTTCATGTTTTTAATAGGGTTCCATCTCCGCTATTGTTTACACATGTTGCAGTAACCTGTTGTCACTCATGAAAGCTAACCTTAAAACACGTGTTCTGGCAATAGTTGATTTTTACACCACTAGGTGGCGCCACTAGAGCTATAGTGACTTTAAAACTCAAATAGATTATTTTTACTTCATTTTATGAAGTCTCCGGTGATCTAGTGGTTAGAGCGACTGTCTTTTATTTCTATGAACGCGGTTTCGATCCCCTGCTCGGAGGAGTTCGAAGTTTTTTCACCATCTTGCATCGAAATCGTCCAAGTAAGTTCAATTAAGAATTATATTAATTAAACTAATTGAGATTAATAATTAAGCCTTGATTAATTAATATTCCTAATTGATAATACACATCAGCACATTTCAACTCGAACAGAAGGAGAAAAACAACTCAACTCAGTCGATGACGTCACTTACTTCAATGACTTAATTTTTACGGAGAAAACTTAATTTCATACGGTAAAAAACCGTTGTGACTACGGATTTACTTCTTAACTTTTACGGGAAAAACTTGTTCCTGTATGGTAAAAAACCGTTGTGCCTACGGATTTACTTCGTAACTTTTACGGTTTTGCACAACCAACCCAGCTGCCAGTATAAAACCGTAAATTTTCGGGATTTTTTTTACATCGTATACGAGAAAATAAAAAAAGTGCACTTTTATTTTATAACTAGGAGAAACCCCGCCATCCTTTTCTTATAAAACGCTTGTTGGAGACAGGAAACGTAACAATGCTTTAAAAATAACATTTTATTAATGATATTTTATTGATAGAATATTGTTCAGATTCTAACAAAATAATTAACAAATTAAAAATATAATTTTTGTCAATTAATTCAACAGTATACTCCACTTAATAACTTTCTTTCATTGTTAGGCCCATTACTGAACACTTTTCTTTACAGGAGCCCCTGAATATAAAAATTTTACGATAATTGGTCTAATTGTTAAATGTATTTCAAAGTCTCATCCCCACCCATTCCAGAAGGAGGTGAGCTAAGGATCATTTATCATTACAATATTTTTAGTTGAACAATGAGAATCAAGTTTACAGAGTTTCGACAAAATTTTTACAGAAGATCTGACCAAACTTCTCTACATACCTACCTGAAGGGTAGTTGACATCCTTAAGAGTTTATTAGATAGGATATAACACTTTCGTATTTTTAGTCTGACAAGTTGAAATATCCAGGAGTGCACGACCTGCTGCACGGGGGAGAGGGGTGTAATGAAATTAGGAAGAACTGTTCCAGAATACAAGCTCGATTCTTTTCACAAAGCGACGAGGTTAAACACAAAATGCACAATATTGTGGAAATACACCAGAAAACTGAAGAAAGAACACTTTTGCTTGTTAATCTGCTACTAACGAATTATTTCTTACTGAATAGATGATAAAATTTTATATAAATATGCTTTTCAATATGAGGAGTGTTTTACGATTAATATTTACTATTTGAAATTACTTTTAAAAATTTGGTGCCAGAATGTAAGCACAATAAAATTCGAACCTTATACCTCAGATTTAACTGATCCTCTACTACGATTGCATTTTCCATTTAATACTCGAAGCCATATACTGTAAGTTGTTTTTAATTGGCGTTTGCAAATGCCTTTAGAAAAGGAAGAGATATAATTAGGCGTCACTATGTTAATGATACAGATACCGACAAGAACATTCTTTTAGGAGATACTGACAAGGAAATGCAATTAATTGTTTATTTTCAATTCATTAAGACTCCAAATGAATAATGAATACAAAAAAGTTATTAATCAACGTCTTCAATAAGTGTAAATAAATAAATGCTTAACTTTTTGGCAAATTTAGAAAAAGAAGAAGCAGGAGAAAACAAAATAAAACCGTTTTCTGAAATTAATTGACTTAAAAATTGCTTTTCACTATTTTTAACTTGCTAAAATCCTCTCCTTCGCTATTAATTTGGTGGGAAAAGTAATGATTGTTTTAGGAACTCCTGTGCAGAAGAATGATGGTTTTAGCTGAGTTGTTTTTCAAGAGGCATTAAAGCACTCCTTTTTAGAATTAAGTAAACACATATATCTTTTCCGCGTTTTCTATTCAAAATAAAAACGTGGAAGCGTTTTAACATCCATAGGTATTATATAAAGTTCTAGAAAAAATACTTGTTTGTAAGCATATTTTCTTTTTTTCTGGTATTGCTTATGAAAATCGTTTCTTCTATAAGTTTTTGGATAGATTATTTCAATTTTAGAAATTTCCTATTGTAAACTAATTTCTAGCTATTACCATTTGAAATAATCAATTTTAATGGACTGATATTTGAGAAAATGTAATTTAGGTATTTTTCTAAAATACTATCAAGTACAACTGAATTTGAGTAATTCGAACTTTTTAAATTCGAATTCGTCGATAATTCGAATTTTTGTCTGTTCCCTTTTAATTTTCTAATAAAATAATGATAAGTATAATTTACAATTCAAATTTATTTTGGTTGATTCGAAGTTAAACTACATTTTTTTAAATTTTTGAATTGCTTTTAATTGCTAGATACTTCCGTGACTTATGGGCAGCGTATCTGTTTGATTTTATGTGGCAATGTATCTAATTATAAAACCAATTAAAAATTCTCACTTTTTATAAAGAGCTTTGAACACTTTTGTTCGACACACTGAATTGTTCGAAGTTTCATTGTACAAATGTTACATTCAAAGTTCTAATGATGAAAAGTAACTAATTGTTTATTCGTCACAATTAGTTACTATTCCACTGAAATGAATTTTAAAAAATTATAATTATTATTTATTTATTAAAATTACTTACTGTTAATTTTTTTATGCACTATTTATTAAAATGTTAAATATTGAAAATAACTTTTTACTGACATTTTTAGGTTACAAATCTTCATTTCCTCTTTTTGTACTCATTTTTAGATCCAATTTTTCTCGATTCGAATTTTTATTACGTGCCACCAGGTTTGAATTAGCTATGTTCAAATGTATTGATTTTTAAGGAATGTCATGGACTGAAAAACTGATTAAAATGTTCTACTTATTAATTTTCAAATTCTTATGGAAAAGAAAATTTTGTTCAATAAAAATTCTAAAAGAAACAAATTCATTATCTACGAATTGCTTCTTTTAGCATAAATGTCTGTGAAAAGAAGCAATACGAAGTAATTAAAAAATATATCAGGTAATTCAACCAGGTTTTGACGTAAACTTATGTCCCTCCATAGTGGTCTAATGTTGTGTCGGGAAAGGAAAAAATTATGATTCCTTTCGTGGTATTTTTAAACACTTAAAGCTCCGCATCCAAATAACATAGAGAGTTGGTTTTTGTTTCATTTAACAGAGAAAGGTTGACATTGAAGATTGCAAGAATAATTTTTGTAATTATGTTTTAGTCACAATCGAGTTGCAAAGTTGGTGAAAATCACGAAGAATTTTGATAAAGTCACAGCGACCGATGCGCGAGCGCTCATAGGTTGTGAGCGGTATATTAACTGGATTTTAACAGATTAATAATTAATTCATTTCAGATTAATTAATTCATTCAGATTAATTCATTTAACAGAGAAAGGCGATAGAGCATAGGTCATAGGTCAAAGTCACATAGAGCTACTTTAGTCACAGAAAGGCACATCTGAGTAATCGATTAATTAATTATTGTTAAATAATTATTATTAACAATTGTTGCTTTAATTGAGATGTCCTTTCCATCAATTTAATTGAGTTGAGTTGGTTTTAGTTTCATTTAACAGAGAAAGGTCATAGATCAACGTCACATAGAGCTACTTTAGTTACATAAAGTCACAGTTGAGTAAGTTAAGTAAATCTACGCCCCTCAATCCCAGTGGCCGTTTCGCAGAGACAGCCTCCCGTCGATTTTTTTTTCTAAAGTTCCAAACAACTGTAAGAGAAGTTGATTTCATTTCATGCATAAAGTAGTAAGAAATTTATAGTGTATTAAGTTACTTTCATTTCATGCATAAAATAGTGAGCAATTTCTTGTGTATTAAGTTGCTTTCATTTCATGCATAAAGTAGTGAGAAATTTGTGTATTAAGTTGCTTTCATTTCATGCATAAAGTAGTGAAAAATTTATAGTGACGGTAAGTCTGAACGTTTAAAATATAATGTAAGATTTTTATTACAATTCAATGAGAAGAGTTAAACTATTTGTGCGAGAGAAAATGAATTAATTGAATCAAAAGAATTATACGAAAAGGTTGACAGAATCCAAAACATGCATAGATTAAATTTACAGTCGTTTTCCGATTTACCGTTCAGATTAATTGTGTCGGAGGCTTTTTATCATTCTTCGGCTTGAAGAATGTCTAATTTGGTCTAAACGCCGGCCATTCACTTGAAGGATAGCCATACCATTTGTCCTAAGCCCATTTTTTTTCACCCATTTTAATCGAAAAATACAGGCACGCCATTCACTTGTATTTAAAAGGACGCTAACTCTGGACGAAGGCGGGGGGAGCGATCTTCTTTCCCTCTCTACAGCTGCTTGTCAATCTCTCTTGGATTTTCCCCAGTCAGAAGATTTTAATTTATGCAACCCTCGAAGCGAAGCTTCAATCTACGCAAGGCATTGTTCTTTTCGATAGCCTCTTTCAGGGTCCCACTGACATTTCGTTCCGATTTCAGTTCAGGCGGAATTCCAACTACCACAAGCCATTTGGCTGATTTCCATAGATTTTTATGGGTTTTTCCTTCTCGCGTTCGAAATATCCAGTTCATGTGTGAAGTGAAGGCTGCCTTTACAGATCTACATTCCTGGTGTCAAAATCGCACACAAATTTTCTTTTTTCTGGTTCATTTATACTTTTGAATTATCATGTCCACATTCATATGGACAGCAAAACAGGAAGATAGTCCACCTTTTAGAGGATTTATTCCAAAATTTCAAACTAATTTACCGTTTTGATGTAAGAATCACGTACAAACTTCATCCATCTAGCCTATTGAATAATCATTTTCATAAACATAATAAAATCACTTTAACCCTTTGCGGTGCAAGGCATTAAAGTTTTTAAAATATGATGTGAAAACATCATGAATGGGTTTAGTTTATTGTCTAGACATAGAATCTACAATTTTTTTTTCAAATTTACTTCATTCCGAGGGGGATCGTCCACCTTCTTACGTGAACCCCCCTTAGATACAGCCACCTTAATACACTCAAAAAATATTGTTGAATCTCACAGAAAATCAGAAATTAAAACTTCAAGAATATCGGAGGAAAAGTTTTGAGTTAATTTGCTAAAATTGTAAATGCCCAGAACTGAAAGAAATTCTTATCTCTCAGTTAAGGATTTTTCCCAAACTTTATCTCTAATAATTCCTATTCCGGAACGAAATTTTATAATGCCGCTATATACATTCTAAAAGGTGTACTATTGGCACTATACTAAACCTATTATTTCACATTTATAGTTTAATTTAACGGTTGAGTTTAGTTTAGTTTAGTTTAGTTTAGTTTAGTTATATTAACTTCCCATTTTGAAGCAACACGAGGGCTATTTTGGGACGGACCTCGTAATTTTGAACCACGGTCAGATGACGAGGACGACACCTGAGCTGGCACCCCTCGTCCAAACTTCCACGCCACACTAACGGAGGAACGATTGGTCACTACGTATGATTTAGCGTACAACAGGCCCCATACACGGCGGATCTTCAGTCGAATCGGGTTTCGAGCCGAGACCTTTCCACTAGGCACCCCCCACGGCCTCCTAAACGGTTGAGAGGCGAGTAAAATTAGGTACGGCTAAGAGTTAAACCTCAAACCAATGGATCCTTTGACGTATTTGGTCTAAACTTTAATATACATCACAATTTTAGTGATACAAGAATATACCAAATTTCATCCGTCTGCTCATAGCATTTTTAAGCTATCGTGTTTTTTAAGCTATCGTGTTCACATACGCACGAATAGGCAGATAGTCAGACTTCCCTTCAACGGATGTGTTCAACGGTTTGCGATGTGTCCAAAGGCAACAGAGCACAGATGCTTTTTTGGATGAGTGGAGATGAACAGAAACTGGCCATATGGGGAATCGATTGGATTTACGGGGCAAAAGGTCATAATTGAATTTTGAAGTGATGAAAACTTATTAGTTATGGCATGAGAAACAACACAATACAAGACACCTGACATGAAATTGGCAAGAAAAAAACGGTAGCTTAATATTGGGAAGGATAATAGGCAAGTAATACAACAAATCTAGGTTTGCGATGTGTCCAAAGGCAACAGAGTACAGAT
>BGPR01038609.1:0-14637 GCA_013235015.1 Araneus ventricosus | reverse complement strand
CGTTCGATTCGATTCGTATACGATTTATTTTTAACTATTTTCTGGATTTCATTAATTTTTTGAGTTGAGAATATGATTTGAAGTCACAGAGAGAGCGATTTTCGCTAATAACTACGTTTTGCTAGTAGAATAAATTATGAAATTAGAGTTCAAAAGTAATTACTTTAAAATGGGACAAAATGTCTAGTTATTATTGTTCAACAAACACTGACTGTTTCTTAGATTTAATTTTGTTTATAAACGTTAAAATTTCAACATTAAGAAAAAGGCGATATAGTTTTCTTTAAAGTGAGAGTGATATATTTAGTAAAAAGATGGAAAATGTTTCAAAATTTTTTTTTAAAAAAAGTTATTTTTTTCACAAATTATCATTGATTTATTGAATTAATAAAAAAGAATTACGGTCTAGGAGATGCTATTAAAAATCGGATGTTTTTTAAAACAGAGACAAAGATAATTATCTCTTTATTGTGCTATCTTTGCAGGAAGCTTGTTTTGCAAAATTGCAGCAAGTTTGATTTGCAAAGGAGGTGGCGGTATTTGCCACATCGAACTTGCTACAAGTTCGATTCAAGTTTGACGCGTCAAATTTTGCCATGACAAGTCAAAATCAAACTTGCTGCAAACTTACGTGCTATCTGGGTATAGATGGGAGATCTAATAAATTTTATAGTTTTGCGTGCAAAACCATTTCGGCTTATTGCAGGATGTATAGTTTCCCACTATATTTGTAACTTTACTGGTTTCGTTTGAAAAGAAATTTATGAGGTAATGCAAGGGTAAATAAAATTATTCTAAAACCCTATTTTAAGAATTAAATAAGAACAGCCATTTTTAAACGTGTTTATTAGATTAATATTCTTATAACTATGAACATTTTCATAATTTAATTATCAGTTAATTTGTTTATTTAATTAAATTGTGATTCCCTACGAGTGGCGCCACCTAGGAGTGAATTTGGGGAAAATTGATTTCAAGATTGTACAATATTTATAATAGTGTATTATAAATAAAAAAACTAAGGGGAAGACAGTACATAAATACAAAAGTATACTTTTTAGTACTCGAATAAAAGAATTTTTAAAAAACTGTTTTTTCTTGAATTTATTGTATTCCAATTTTTATTTCCGATTGTCATATCAATCAATCAATGCTTAAATATATTAAAATAATTCTAAAAAATAGATAAATTTGAAAAATGTCGAGAGAACTTTTGAGTGCATTTTCCATCAATTTAAAATAGAAAAAGATTGTGCTGATGTGCAAGATGTTTTTATGATTTTCCGGAAAACTGCTTATAAGAAAGAGGT
This sequence comes from Araneus ventricosus, assembly GCA_013235015.1. Taxonomy (NCBI): domain Eukaryota; kingdom Metazoa; phylum Arthropoda; class Arachnida; order Araneae; family Araneidae; genus Araneus; species Araneus ventricosus. The sequence goes on along the minus strand of BGPR01038609.1, from coordinate 13,327 downwards.
TTCATAAATATATGTGGCTCAATACAAAATAAAACTGAAGCTAAAAGTAGATTCTCTGTAAACATCAGACAATGGCGTCGTTAAACTTTGTTTAACATTTGCTTAGAATTCAGGTATTCATATTAAATGCACCATAGAAAAAACTTTGAAGTTATAAGAAGGTTATATTTTGATGATATTTCTTCTAAAAAGTGCGGAAGCGATTATAAAAAAGTGAATTACAGACGTTTCTAGGCGAGCCTTTCCAAATATAAGCATAGTTCAATCGTCAAAATAAAGGGTGCCCTTCTAAAGTCCCTTACCACCCTTTTAACTATCGAATGACTGCAGCTATCTTCATGAGAGTGGTGTATAGGCATGGTAAAATGACTATGAAACCCCTTACAGTGCCACCTGGTGCAAAACGGTGGAGTTAGCGTCATTATCTCTAAAACGATACGAGATACAGGAGAAAGGTAATTCACAAAGTTCTAGAGCATCATCGATTTAGTACAAAAAGACACCTTGTGGACGTAAATGCTTAGAACAGAATGCTTAAAACGCATATTTGTTTGTTCTTGTTTTCCTACACTGACACGTGACAAAGCATTCTTTGAAAGAAAAAACAACTAATTATCACAAGGTACCTTTATTTTCGATGTTCAGACTTCTCTCCATCAGCTACAATGCACATCTGGACCCTTGCTTGAACTTCACGTTGCACACGGAGTAGCATAGCTGGTGTCACGTTGGCTCAAGCATCCGTAATGCATCGTTGAAGGTCCTGCAATTTTGGCGGAGGGGTCGCTTACACCTGCTGTTTGAAGTATCCTCACAGGAAAATGGCCATTGGAGTCAGATCAGGTGAACGTGGAGTCCACTCTTGGAAACCAACATACCCAATTATTTATTTCCCGAATTCCACCACCAGGTACTGCTCCACTGATGATGTTTTGTGCGCAGGCGCACCGTCATGTTGGAACCATGAAAACAAACAAGTGTGCAGTTTAAGCGTTCTCTTTTTAGCATTCAAGACCATAAGGTGTCTTTTTGTACTAAATCGATGATGCTCTACTACTTTGTAATTTACTTTTTTACCGGATCTCATACCGTTTTAGAGATAATAACTCTAACTCCACCGTTTTCCACCAGGTGGCGCTGTAAGTGGTTTCGTCCAGTAGCGCATAGTCACTTTACCATTCTAGTCACACTCTTATGAAGATAGCTGCAGCCATTCGGTAGTTAAAATGGTGGTAAGGGACTTTAGTGGACACCCTGTATATAAATACAATTACGGTCGTAATATATATTGATCACGATTTGAAAGTAGAATAGGAATGTAATAGATAGTAGCAAATGACAAAAACAGTATTCAATTTATGATTTCATAATAATCAGTATCATCATAATTAGTATGCCAATTTAGTAATGCATTAAGGCAAAGATTAAGAATTCTAAGTTAGGAAATATGGTCATTTTTACCAAAAGTTTCTTAATTTATTTTTGATGTTCTTTTCCCCGAGTTCTGAATTGCATACCACCAATGTTTGATATTCTTGCGACCAGTACTTTTTTCCCTCTAAATTGCTCTGAATATGGATAATTTAATGCTAACCACGCTAAATTTCTGAGAACAAGCAAAGATACTAAAGTATTTATAACATGCTGAAAGAAGTTTTTGTACAAAAGTCTTTCAATTTGGATACTTGTTCAATTTTAAGCCCTTCTAGTCTAGAAACTTATTTTTAACAGCACGCAGAAAACTGCCAGAAAGTGAATGACTCAGAATAACGCAATGTATGTTGCTACAAGTCTTAAGGCTGTCGAAAGACCTCCATGAAATTAACCAAATTCTGTCTCCAACATAATATTTATTTGCACGAAATATCAATTCCTCATATTAAAAACTAAAATAAATTCTATTTATTCAATTACATTTAGCTAAATTATACTCACGCCAAGACTTTTTAACTAGGCTTTATTCCTGGCGCTATCAATTAGTATATCATTAATTATAGTGCCAATTTCTTTAATTCGTTCTTACTCGTGAATATATATAGCACTTTTTAAAGATATAAAATCATAACTTCAGCAGGTATCATAAGTACTTGAAACAATGGATTGTTACTGAATTCACTAGTAAAAAAAATTCTACTTTAACTCCTACCACTATACTGATAATGCAGAAAATTATTTCAATTAATATATGCACTGCTTATTTTTCTTGAAAACTTTTCTATTCCAATACTTTTCTTCCTGTATTTTTCTTGCAAAATACGTCATTTAACCATCTTGCAATTCAAACGGAACCGATTTAATTTCAGTCTGGAAACACTATAGTAAAAAATATTCAATTCAATTTCCTTCAAATCTTGAAATTTCTATTCAAAATACAGTTTCCCAAACTCGAGAAATAAAATAGGAATTTGGATACCAGCAGAAACAGGAAGAAGTATTTCCTTTCTTTGATATAAACCTTCCGTGCTGATGATTAATGATTATGAAATATATCATTCTGTTCTTGAAGCAATATATGAAAGTTTAGATAAGTAATGAAACTTATTCACTAGGATCATTAATAAAAATTGAAAACATCGGTAGTATGAAACGCTACTTTAGTACGAAAATTGATCGATTTCTATATTCTTTTGAATATAAGAACATTTTTTGTGCAAATTCGACGTTTAAAAAAGGCCATTTTCCTTTGAAAATTACATTTCAACTGCAGTTGTATTCCACACATGTAGAAAAATCATTACTGTAAAAAAAATTTGTAAATATATTCTTTAACTTATTTGAAAAAAAAGGGAATCAGCAGTGACATTGCATAAGTTCATTGGATGGAAACATTTATTTGATTCATGGCAATGGTATTCATTTGCTAAAAACGTCATTCTAAATTTGTTAGCATTTTTGATTGTTTAGAAATAAAACCATACAATGATTTGAAAGATTATTGCTAAGTAGTTTGATAATTTTTAGCTTCTTCTGGGGCTTATAAATGTGTAGCGTGCAAAATTTTCCTCTCTTGCAATCAGGTAATGAAAAGAGTAAGGATCAAAAACATTACTGTTAAATATGAAAAATCCCATCTTATTGTTTGAAATTTTAAAAAAATGGATTGAGAGAAAGAATCTTTCTATATGTAAGTCGAAAGGAAAGAAAAAAATCTATTTAAAACTCTGTTATTCATTTGATTAAAACATTCATTTCATTTAATTTTATTCATGTAAATAGCTCAATTTTCATAAAATAATTTGCAAACTAATTCTAAGATACAGAAGGTATTTACACATTTTTAGAACGATTTCGAATAAAGAATTTTAAAAAAGCAAATGTTAGGGAATGAAAAATTCTAGCAACAATTTATTATTTGAAATGACAAATATCGTCTGCTACTTTTAGATTTATTCTTCTTTGAAAAGGTCGCATGTAAGCAAGCTTTGGATCTCATCTTAACTTGCTCATTTTTTTTCAAAGTAAAATCATGCAATGATTTGAAACTTTCTTGATACGTATTTGGTACTTTTCCGAGGATTTATAAAGTGTTAAATTAGGATTTAAAAAGTGAAATTTTACTTCTCTTACGATCAGCTATTGAAAAGAGGAAGGAGCAAATCCACGTTTCTGGTTTCATCAACGCAGTGGAAGAAAAGAAAAAGACATCATTACTTGGTTGAAACTCTTTTACAGAAAATAGAAAAATCCAAGCTCCTAATCATTAAGCCTTTTTGTTTGCCTTTGAGATTTTGCTGCAGGCCTGCCGTTTATACCCGGAGTTGCCTGTTTTTTCCTTAGCTTGTAGGGGAGGGAAAATGGGGAAAATGTTATTTAAATGGCATGCCCTATTAGCACAAGATATTCTATGATATCTCTACGGTAATGTTACAATATTCTGAATGCCGCACAACATTGTAAACTGTTCTATTAGTTTTATTTTATTCATGTAAATAGCTCAATTTTCATAAAATAATTTGTAAACTAATCCTAAGATACAGAGGGTATTTGCACATTTTTAGAACGATTTCGGTAAAGAATTTTAAAAAAGCAAATGTTTCGGAATAAAAATTTCTAGCAACAGCTTATTATTTGAAATGAGAAATATCGTCTGCTGCTTTTAAATTTATTCTTCTTTGAAAAGTTCGCATGTAAACAAGCAATGGATTGAAGGATATGTTTTTACGCTTTCCGAAAAGAAATATTCCTATTCCATAATTTAAAAACAAGTGAAGTACATGATATTAAAATTTCTAATTGTAAAATAAGCAACATTATTAATCGGAAAGGGAAAAACAGTCAATCATTACTTCTACATGGAAAGAAGACTCCAAATGAATACCCGAAAAAGTTAAGTTCTATTTCAAGTATTCTAAAGTGAAATCGCTGGTAACAAGAAAAAATCCGCCGACATAAAAATCAATTGCAAAGTAATTAAATGCATCTGTAGCAATTATAAATAAAATAATAAAACAAGATTTACATCTTAAGAAAGCTGAAAAAACATAATGTTCACCAGCTTTTGCCGAGGCACATGGCTCAACGCAGAACAGTTTGTAGAACCCTGAATGAAAACTATTTAACAGGAGATAAATGGAAATACATTGCGACTCTTGATGAAGCATGGGTTTACCTAAATGACTGTAACAAAAATACGTCTATTTACTATCATAAACGAAGAGAAAACAATCTGACAAACCTGGTTCCGTCAATGCAAAGAAAGATTCAGTAAGGGGGTTTATTATTGTCGCAGGGTTCTCCTACAGTGCAGAATTAAAAATAAGAAGAGTGGGAAAAAATGTTCAAATCAACTCAACGTACTATTAAGAGAAAGTTTTACGTCCGATATTTACAGAAGAAATCCCATTTCTTTATCCCAATGACTTTCAAAGAGTGAAACTTCAACAAGACAAAACTACAAGTCATACTTCGAAAAGTACCACTGCATTCCTTGAAAAAATGAAAACTGATACAGGTATTGCATTTATACCTTTTCAACATATTCCTTCTAAGTCCCCTGACATTTCACCTATGGACTACTGTGCCTTTGGTCTGTTTAAACGAGCTCTTTCTAAGCGTAAACCCACCACGATTGATGGACTCCGGAAAGTAGTGGAAGAGGGATGGAATTCAATACCCATGGAAATTTTACGGACAGCTCTTCTATCATGGAAATCAGGATGCAGAATTATAGTCCATAAAAAGGCTATCAGATCGAAATTAAAAAAATATTCTTTGCATTTTAAACATTAACTAAACGACCTCAAAATTGTTCTAAAAAGGTGTAAACACCCTCTGTATTTCTAGTCAACTAATGAGAGAATGTGTGCAAAGTTCTCAACGCCACATGATGAAACAGGTCAGTTGAATTTCGTGCTCATCTTTCCATTTGTTAAAAGTATTTCCATGACTCACTTCTATTCAACTTTTGTGGGGGTGAATTAGGATTTATTTACCGTTACAATGTTTATAGTCGAACATTGAGAAAAATGCAGGGTGGTTATAAAAAGACTTTGCTGATATATGACTCCCTAGTGAGCATACCTTTGTAGGAGCCGAATAAAATTTTAAATGCAAGTATCGTACGATATGCGTTCAAAACTGATGTGCAAAACGATATTTCAGCTCTCACAGTTACGGTTACAGTGCAAAATTTTGAAATTTTAAAAAAGGCAGCACTTGCTTTTATTTCACAGAAAAGTGATCGTCACAGTAGAAAACTTTAAAGAGAGTTGGAGCGGTTTTTTAGCGGAAAAAATAGCGGTGCTAGGCAGAGAAAAAAAATTGAAAACAACCGTGGTATAAAAACACTTTGCCGATATATGACCCCCTAGCGAGCATACCGTTATAGAAAGCGAAATAAATTTTATATACTGGTATTATACGGTTTGCTCTTAAGAATGATACGCAAAACAATAGTCCAGCTCTCACAGTTACGATTACAGTGATAAAATTTAGAAATTTTCAAATGGCAACACCTATTTTTCATGGAAACCTGATTCTTACAATAAGAAAAAACTTAAAATTTAGTTGGAACGATATTTTTCGAGCGAGAAATGGCAGCATTACATAGAGACGAGGAAAAAAGCGAAAATAACCAAAGTAAATTTATAGCTAGAAGATTTTTTGTCACTGTCTACAGCTACCGTTTTTTGCAGTGAAAATACCGTTCCAACTCCATTTTGAACCTATTTCTATGAGGATCATAGTAATAGACTTACAAATGATCTAATCAGAATATGATTTAAAATATGTATAAAAAATTTCACATAAAATTATACCCAAAAAAGATGAAATTTGGAAACCCTCAGTCCTTTTCTGCACACCTTTACATCAATATTGGCCTATTTTGTGTATTTCATGCATATTTAAAGAAAAGCTTTCAAACTAAGCAATGATTTTTCAGATAATGCTAAATTACTAATATAATAGCCCAGATCTGTCTCTCACTGATCCGGTAACGCTCTGACGTTACCAACAATAAAGCTCGCGCCATAGCACTGCGAGACGTTAAACAGCATTATTACATTGTTAGAGCACCTAAATTACGTAATTTTAAATTTAAAAAAGTATTTTTGGTTCTGATTTCAAATTTAATAGCTCTAAAATAGTGAAATAAAATTTGGTATCGATTGATACACAATTTATCTCGCTATGATCAATTGTTCCCGAGAAATTTTAAATTTTATTAATCATATATTTCGAATTAATTTCCGTTTTTTAATAGAAAGTAGCAAATCATGTCAGTGGTATATCATGGGCGTGATATAGTTTGGACGCCATGATACATCTGATTATTTATTTCAACCGTGATGATATAATTCGATAATAATTTTTGGCAACGTTTGACAAGCAGAGAAGTGCTTTGTAAGAAGTTTAAAAATATGCAAATAAAAAAATGTTTCCTGTCATAAAACATACGTTTATTTATTTGCTTTCAATCAATGTTAAACATTTCTCTCCCATATATATCTATTTAAACACGTCAAATTTGACGGGAAATCTCTCGAATGAACAGACAATTTGCACCCGTCATACCATGGCGGGTGATTTTCTAGTAAAAGTATAAAGGATGAAAAGACACATTTGCTTCATATAGAGTTTCATATTCTTATGTTACTAGAAAATAACCCGTCATGGTATGACGGGTGCAAATTGCCTCTTCATTCAAGAGATTTCCCATCAAATTTGACGTGTTTAAATTGATATATATGCGAGAGAAATGTTTAACATTGATTGAAAGCAAATAAATAAACGTATGTTTTATGACAGGTTGTGATGGAGTTTCGTCTTCGATGCGTCTTCTATAAGCGGCTGCATCTAATGCACGAATCCTGCCCAGCGATTCCTGGCTTTGCCGCGCTAACCATCTTGCTTTTCTTTTCTTAGTCACCCGCCGTCTTTTTGCGATGGGTTCTTCGTCGGTATTCATCATAAAAAACTATAGTAAACTAATTCATGATTGTAAAGTATTAAATTATAATAAAAAATATGTACAAAATATGTACGTAATAATTCAATAACCACAAAATTCTCAGGTCGTCAAACTTAAGTGGAAAAATAAAATTTCAAAGGAATTCTTTTTCGAAATTCTAATCAAAACAAAGCACTTCTCTGCTTGTCAAACGTTGCCAAAAAATATTATCAAATTATATCATCACGATTGCAATAAATAATCAGATGCATTGTAGCGTCCAAACTATATCAATCGCATGACGTGATTCACTACTTTCTATTGAGAAACGAAAATTAATTTGAAATACATGATTAATATAATTTAAAATGTCTCGGGAACTCTATTGATCATAGCGAGATAAATTTCATATCAGTCGATAGCAAATTTTATTTCACTATTTTAGAGCTATTAAATTTGGAAGTAGAACGACAATTACTCTTTTAAATTTAAAATTACTGAAATTTAGGTGCTCTAACAATGAAATAATGCTGTTTAACGTCTCGCAGTGCTATGGCACGAATTTTATTGTTGGTGGCGTCAGAGCGTTACCGGACCAGTGAGAGACAGATCTGGGCTATTATATTAGTAATTATTCACTAAAGGAACAAAGATTTAAAAATGATGATGCTAAGTATTAGTGCCATTGTAAGTTGTTCTCCAACATCTAAACCTAAGTAGGAATAATAAACATCCATTATAAACACATACTCTCAGCTTGTCTGCTTATCATTCATTAACAATTCGCATGTACATGACTTATCATTCGACAGGAATGGTCCCTCATAATTCGCGGCCAGCTGACTAGTCACCTAGATACTGAGATCTACGATATAATTTCCGATTAGTGTTATCTGCAATTCCCTGTCTGCTTGTCATTCATTAACAATCTGCATGCACATGACTTATCATTCGACAGGAACGGCTCCTCATAATACGCGGCCAGCTGACTGGAGTCGCCTAGATACTGAGATCTACGATATAATTTCCGATTAGTGTTATCTGCAATTTCCTGTCTGCTTTTCATTCATTAACAATCTGCATGTACATGACTTATCATTCGACAGGAATGGTCCCTCATAATTCGCGGCCAGCTGACTAGTCACCTAGATACTGAGATCTACGATATAATTTCCGATTACGATTAGTGGTATCTGCAATTTCCTGTCTGTGCTTATCGTTCATTGACAATCTGCATGTACACTTATCATTCGGCAGGAATGAAACCACTTCATCATACGCGGCCAGCTGACTGGAGTCGCCCACAGATACTGAGATCTACGATATAATTTCCGATTGTGTTATCTGCAATTTCCTGTCTGCTTATCATTCATTAACAATCTGCATGTATGACTTATCATTCGACAGGAATGGCTCCTCATCTGACCCAGCTGACTGGAGTCGCCTAGATACTGAGATCTACGATATAATTTCCGATTAGTGTTATCATAATTTCCTGTCAACATCGTTCGTGACCAATCTCCATGTACGCTGACTTATCATTCGACGAGATAACCATCATCATACGCAGCCAGCTGACTGGAGTCGCCTAGATACTGAGATCTACGATATAATTTCCGATTAGTGTTATCTGCAATTCCTGTCTGCTTATCATTCATTGATTGACAATAGTACATGATTACATCAATTTCGACGGAATGGCTCCCTCATATACCTGAGCCAGCTGACTGTGGTACGCCTAGATACTGAGATCTCGATATAATTTCCGAGGTGTGTTATCTTGCAATTTCCTGTCTGCTTATCAATTTCATTAACAATCTGCATGTTAGCGGCTTTATCACATTTCGGTACAGGAATGGCCTCATCATACACAGCGGCAACCTGCACTGGAGTCGCCTAGATACTGAGAGATCTACGATAATTTCCGATTGAGGTGATTATCACGGTTTCTGTCTGCTTATCATTCAGTTTCAATCTGCATGACGGACTATCAGTCGGCTGGAATAATACCATCATCACATGCGGAAGCCTCTACCATGGTAGCTGAAGCTGAGATCTCGATACTAATTTCCCGATTAGTGTTATGCACCGTTCCTGTCTGCTTATCATTCATTTAACAATCTGCATGTGCAGACATTTCGACAAGGAATGGCGACCTCATCTGTACGCTGACGTGGGTCGCCTGGAATGCTGGAATCTGCGATATAATTTCCGATTACTGAGTATGTTATCTGCAATCGTTCCTCACGCTCGCCTCTGTTCCTCTTGGAAAGCAATCTGCTGTACGCGACATCATTCGTGGCAGGGAATGGTCAACTCTCATGCATTGCGGCTGCCAGCTGCTACTTAGATAGGATCTCGATATCCAATTTCCGATTGTGTTATCTGCATTTCCTACCTGCCTTATCATTCTAACAATCCGTGCTAACGCGACTATCATTCGATGCGGAAAACCTCATCAATCGCGGCCAGCTGACTGAGATAAAATACGAGATCACGATATAATTTCCGATTAGTGTGCTCCTGCAATTTTCCTACTTGCTTCATTTCATTGACAATCTGCATGCATGACTTATCATTCGGCAGGAATGGCTCCTCATCACGGCCAGTGACTGGAGTCGCCTAGATACTGAGATCTACGATATAATTTCCGATTAGTGTATCTGCAATTTCCTGTCTGCTTATCATTCGTAACAATCTGACCATGTACGTGACTTATCATTCGACAGGAATGGCTCCTCATAGTACGCGAGCTGACTGGAGTCCTACATACAGATCATTATAATTCATTAGTGTTATCTGCAATTTCCCATCTTGCCCATTCACACAATCTGCATGTACATGACTTATCATTCGACAGAATGGCTCCTCATCATACGCGGCAGCCACTGACTGGAGTCGCCTAGATAAGAGATCACAGATATAATTTTCGATTAGTGTTATACTGAGATTCCTGTCTGCCTTATCATTGCATTCGACAATCTGCAGTACTTTGTATTATCATTCGGACTTGGAATGGCTCCTCATAACGCAGCCCTTACGGAGTGCCTTAGTACTGAGAATCTACGTAATTTCCGATTAGTGTTATCACCGTTTTCTGTCTGCTTATCATTCATTAACAATCTGCATATACACTTTGACTTATCATTCGACAGGAATGGCTCCTCATCATACGCAGGCAACTGACTGGAGTCGCCTAGATACTAGAGATCTACATTATAATTTCCAGTGGTGTTATCTGCAATTTCCTGTCTTATCATTCATTAACAATCTGCATGTGCATGACTTATCATTCGACAGAATGGCTCCTCATCATACACTCATATGTAACTGACTGGAGTCGCCTAGATACTGAGATCTACGATTTAATTTCCGGTGTAAGGTAATCTGCAATTTCCTGTCTGCTTATCATTCGTGACAATCTGCCTTCTTTGTGACTTATCATTCGTGGAATGAAAACCACTCATCATACGCGGCCATCCTGACTGAGTCACCCTAGATACTGAGAGATGATAATTTCCGATTGATGGCTTATCTGCAATTTCCTGTATCATTCATTAACAATCTGCATATACATGACGCCATTCGGCAGGAATATTCCTCTCTCCTTACGCGGCCAACTGACTGGGAGTCGCCTGGAATACACGAGATCTCTACGAAATATAATTTCCGATTAGTGTTATCTGCAGAGTTTTCCTGTCTTATCATTCATTGACAATCTGCATGTACATGACTTATCCATTCGACCAGGAATGGCTCCTCATCATACGCGGCCAGCTTGAAGCTGGGAGTCTAGATACTGAGATTCACGATGATATAATTTCCGATTAGTGTTATCTGCAATTCCCTGTCTGCTTATCATTCATTGACAATTTGCAAGTACATACGACTTATCATTCGACAGGAATGGCTCCTCATAACTTACGCTTAAGCTGACTGGAGTCGCCTAGATGCTAGAGATCTACGATATAATTTCCGATTGATGTTATCTGCAGAGATTTCCTGTCCTTATCATTCGTGTAATCTGCATGTACATGACTTATCATTCGGCAAGGAATGAAAAACCACTCTCATACGTAACTGACTGGGTCGCCTAGTACTGAGATCACGATATAATTTCAGGTGTATTATCTGCAATTTCTGTCTGTATCATTCATTGACCAATCACCGTGTACATGACTTATCATTCGACAGGAATGGCTCCTCATCATACGCGGCCAGCTGACTGGAGTCGCCTGAATACTGAGATCTACGATATATGATTTCCGATTAGTGTTATCTGCAATTCCCTGTCTGCTTATCATTCATTGACAATTTGCAGAGCACATATCATTCGACAGGAATGGCTCCTCATCATACGCGGCCAGCTGACTGGAGTCGCCTAGATACTGAGATCCTGATATAATTTCCGATTAGTGTTATCTGCAATTTCCCTGTCTGCTTATCATTCATTGACAATCACCGTAATGACTTATCATTCGGCAGAATGGCTCCTCATCATACACGCGAAGTTACTGACTGAGTCGCCTAGATACTGAAGTCTACGATATAATTTCCGATTAGTGTTATCTGCAATTTCCTGTCTTATCATTCATTAACAATCTGCATGCTTACGCTGACTTATCGCTAAACAGGGGCGCTCGCGCATCATACGCAGCCAGCTGACTGCGCTAGATACTGAGATCTACGATATAATTTTAAAATTGATGTTATCTGCAATTTCCTGTCTGCTTATCATTCATTACGACAATCTGCATGTACATGACTTATCATTCGGCAGGAATGGCTCATGTCAACACGCAGCCAGCTGACTGGAGTCGCCTAGATACTGAATCTACGATATGGTATTTCCGATTAGTGTTATCTGCAATTTCCTGTCTGCTTATCATTCATTACTACAATCTGCATGTACATGACTTATCATTCGACAGGAATGGCTCCTCATACATCGCGGCCAGCGCAGTCACCTAGCTGAGATCTACGATATAATTTCCGATTAGTGTTATTCTGCAATTCCCTGTCTGCTTGTCATTCATTAACAATTGCATGTACATGATTTACTTCGACAGGAATGGCTCCTCATAATTGCGTAGCTGACTGAGTCACCTAGATACTGGAGATCTACGATATACATTCAAAGGTTATCTGCAATTCCTGTTCTGCCCAGCATTCTAATCTGCATGTACATGATTTATCATTCGACAGGAATGGCTCTCATATACGCGGCAACGCTGGAGTTCGCCTGATACTGAGATCTACGATATAATCGATTAGTGTATCTGCAATTTCCTTCTGCTTATCTCATTAACAATTCTGATGTACATGACTTATCATTCGACAGGAATGTTTGCTCCTCATACGCGGCCAGCTGACTGGAGTCGCCCACAGATACGTGAGATTCTACTTTAATTTCCGTAGTGTTATCTGCAATTTCCTGTCTGCTTGCTCATTCATTGGACAATCTGCAAGTACAGTATCATATGACAGGAATGGCTCCTCATCGCGCCATCTGACTGGAGTCGCCTAGATACTGAGATCTACGATATAATTTCCGATTAGTGTTATCTGCAATTTCCTGTCTGCTTATCATTCATTAACAATCTGCATGTATACATGACTTATCATTTGACAGGAACGGCTCCTCATATACGCGGCTGACTGGAGTCGCTTAGATACTGAGATCTACGATATAATTTCGAAGTGTTATCGTGCAATTTTCCTGTCTGCCCTACATTCCCGTACAACGCAGACATGACTTATCATTTCGGCAGAATGAAACCACCATCATACGCGGCCAGCTGACTGGAGTCGCCCTAGATACTGAGATCTACGATATAATTTCCGATTAGTGTTATGCAATTCCCTGTCTGCTTATCATTCATTGACAATTTGCCAAATTACTGACTTATCATTCGACAGGAATGGCTCCTCATAACT
>BGPR01038608.1:0-14637 GCA_013235015.1 Araneus ventricosus | reverse complement strand
AGATTTAGCACCAGGTAGATTAGTTAATCCTCAAAAATTTACGGGTGAATCAGTTTGGGTAAAAAGTCCCTTGTCAAACGAGTTAGCTTGTTTACCTATAGCTAGAATAAAATTAGAGTTGCCGGAAATAGGTGTTATTGATACCAAAGCAGCGGTACTAGAAAAATCGATAATTATGGAACACTATCTAATGGGAAATCAAACGCAACTAATTGTAGATCAAAAGGAAGCGGAGCCAGAGAAAATAAATGCCGTGGTGACGCGTTCGCAGGAAGCGAAACTAAAGTCCGAACCGAAAAATGTAGAGAAGGAGGGAAACTCAGAAACGATTAGGGCTGAAGTTGAAACGATTGACGAGTGTCAACTTCCCCCCTCCGACGACGGAAGTCCTGTTAGTTTGCTGCGGGTGAATAGAGAAGAATTCAAAGCCGCCCAAGCGTCCGATAAATCTTTGTTAGGTTGTTGGGAAAAGGGGAAAAAGAGTAACAATGTAGAGTTTGAAATAGAAAACGAGATCCTCTTTCGAAAAGTCAAAGACCATAGGGGAGAAATTAGGAAGCAAGTAGTCGTTCCGAGTAAACTGAGGGTCGAAATTTTGAAATTGTGTCATGAAGGCGTAGCTTCGCATTTAGGGACAACTAAAACAAAGGATAAATTGCTCCGATATTATTTTTGGCCTAACGTCATAAAAGATACTGAGGAATTTGTGAGGACTTGTCATCCTTGTCAGAAAGTGGGAAAACCGGGAGAAACAAAGAAAGCGCCATTAAAATTGGTACCTATAATTTCGGAAGTGTTTGCGAAGTTAAATGTCGATCTCGTCGGACCCTTGCCGGAGTCGGAAAATAAAAATAAATATCTATTAACCGCGATGTGTCTATCGTCAAAATATCCAGATGCCATACCCTTAGCAGACGTTAAATCGACTTCTGTAATTGACGCTTTGTTGCAAGTGTTCAGTAGATTGGGATTTCCCAAACAATTACAAATGGACCTCGGTAGGAGTTTCATTAGTGAATTAACAGAAACCTTCCTCGACAAATTCGGAATTAAAGTAATTCATTCTTCTGTCCATCGGCCACAGTCAAATGCCGTGGAACGCTTTCATCGAACGATAAAGCGTCTTTTAAAAGTGTTATGTCTCGAAAGTGGAGAAAGCTGGGAAAGGACCTTGCCCTTTGCGCTTCTCACTTTACGAACGGTGACGCATGAGTCAACTGGGTTCAGCCCTGCAGAATTAGTGCATGGTAAAAATCTACGGACGCCAGAAACCTTGTTATTCGAAAAATGGACAGAAAAGGGAGAAGAGGAAAATCCCGTTACCGAGTATGTGTTTACGCTAATCAACAGGTTAAAAAGGTGCCAAGATATCGCGGTCGAAAATATGGAGAGAGCGCGAGATAAAAGAAAACAGTGGTATGATCGCGATACGATAGAAAGAAAGTTCAAACCGGGCGATAAAGTTTTAGTGATGGCGACTGTAAAGCCGAATAAATTAGCCGTTAGTTGGATGGGTCCAGGTACGGTAGTAAGTCAGATATCGGAAACTAATTACATTGTCAGTCTACCGAATCGACGTGAAAAATCTCAGATTTTTCACATAAACTTACTTAAACCCTATCATAAGAGGGCAGAGACGGTAAATGTTTTACTTAGTGAGCAGGTAAGTTCCGAGATTAATGAAGCAGATTTAGAGATAGTGTATCCTAACGCTAATCCGGACATTTATGATTTTGAGGAGATAATTCGGGAAGGGAATCTAAAAGAAAAGTGCTCCCCCGAGCAACTAGCACAGTTAGAGCAGGTATTAAATCGACATAGAAAATTATTTTCAAATGATCCTGGACGGACCGATTTAATCGAGCATAATATCGAGCTCATTTCCGACCAGCCGATCAGAATTAGGCCCTATCGAACTTCCCCTCGCCAAACTGAAATACTAAAGCAGGAAATAAAAAGAATGCTTGATCTAGGAGTAATTGAAGTGGGGGAATCGGACTTTAGTAGTCCTCTAATTCTTGTTGAGGCCCCTGGAAGGGATCCGCGCCCCTGCGTTGACTACAGAAAGTTAAATTCAGTCACTAGGGCGGAATATTTTCCATTACCAAATATAGAAGAGAGAATTGAGTTAGTAGCGGGTGCCAGGTATATAACAGTTATAGATTTGACTAAAGGATATTGGCAGATTCCCTTGACACCCCAGGCGCAGAGGTATGCCGCATTCTCGACGTCCTTTGGCTCCTACAGGCCGTTAACCATGCCGTTTGGGCTTCTCAATGCTCCCTTTTGTTTTAGTAAATTTATGGCTACGTTGTTGCAAGGATGCGAAAAATATTGTGTGCCATACCTGGATGATGTAGCAATATTTTCAGACACCTGGGAGACGCATATGGAACATTTGGATAAAATTTTAGAGAAAATAGCGGGCGCCAAACTAAAGATTAAACCCATAAAGTGTAAATTTGCGCAGGACAGCGTGAAATATTTGGGACACAAGGTGGGAGGTGGTTGTAGGACACCCGCGGAGGCCAAAATTCAGGCGGTGCTTGACTTTCCCGCACCCCGGTCCAAAACCGAAATTCGTAAAATTCTTGGTATGATAGCCTATTATTCACGGTACATCGAAAATTATGCTACCTTAGTAGAACCCCTAACACGCGCCCTGAAAGGAAAAACGCGAAAGGAAAGTATCACATGGACTAGTGAGATGGAAGAAGCGCTCATAACTGTCAAACAGAGATTGACCGAGAAACCGGTACTATACGCACCGAACTTTGAAAAGGAATTCATAGTACAAACGGACGCGTCAGATTTGGGAATTGGGGTGGTTCTAGCGCAAAGAACGAACGGCGAGGAACATCCAATACTGTACTTAAGTAGAAAATTTTCGGGACCAGAAAAAAATTATAGCACTACAGAGAAGGAATGTGCGGCCATAATTTTTGCAATCAAGAAATTGAGATATTATCTTGACGGGCAGAAATTTATAATAGAAACAGATCATAATCCGTTAGTTTGGCTTAAAACCAATGCTGGAAACAACCCCAGATTAATGAGGTGGGCCCTAGCCTTACAGCCTTTTAATTATACAATAGTACACAAGCCTGGGAAAAATATCGCCCATGCCGACTGTCTAAGCAGAATGTAAAATCTGTTAATCAGAAATTTTGTACATAAATTATTTTTTGATTATTGATATTGCTATCTTGTTTTTATTTTTGTATGTCAGGAAACTTTTATAATTGAATGCAGGTATTCAAAATTGTGTAAAGTATAGGTTAATTTTAGCCTCTTTTATCTGTAAAATTGAATGCCTGATCTGATGTGGGAATTCCTGGAACCTCAAGGCCCCGAAATTCCTCTTTCGTAGGGGGTGCTGTGAGAATTCAGAAAATCATATAATTCCCAGAGAAAGACGCTACTAAAAGCACCCGTGTGGTCGGTCTGCGTGGGGTCTAAGACCCCCCACTTGAACTATTCAGCTTCCCTGCGAAATACAGATTCTTACAATTGGACGGCGTCAAAGAGACGACAAAATGCTAAAAACAGACTATAAAACTGTCGGGTTGTCACGCCCTAGGTTGGTGATTGAAAAATCACCAGATTGATGGTAGCGGATCAGCTGATCCAAAAAGGGGCATGTCATGGACTTTAGGTCTCCACAGGCGAGAGCGAATGACAAGCCATCATACGGATCTCCTTACCCTCCTCAACCTATCAACGGAAAATCGGGGGGAAACGTAACAAGAAGAGAGAGACCCCCATCTCGGGGAACGAGAGAAATTATGAGAGAAGACTCACTTTTCGGATTCTTGATCCGAGAGTGAAGAAGATTTTTTTGGATGAGATTAAATCTCATCTGTTAGAGCATTAGCTCTGTTTTGCGAAGTCGTGATAGAAAATTCACGCAAGGTTTTGAGAAGTACCGTTGTACTTCTCGGGAACTATTTCTCCGAATAGAGCCTCGCTCTCCTGAAGGAACAGAAGAGTATTTTACTGAACTGATCGTAGATAATAAGTTATCGCACCGAAGTCGTGCTATTTGGAAGTCTAGAGACTTATACTGAACTCTCTCGTCTTCCTCTTGTTGGCGTTCTCAAGATAGAACTGATTCCGTCTTCAACTCCGGGCAGCGGATAAATTCTAGTCTCTTACCGTCCTAGAATCAGACTCTCCGAAGACTAATAGAACTTTCTATTCTAACTAATCGAGACCGAATTACTTAATTATCCTCCAATAGTCAAGAAATGTACAATTCATGTATTGTAAATATTTTAATTCCTATCAATTAAAGTCCTGAGATTTTATGTTAGTATGGCTGTTTGATTGCTACCATTTGTTCGACACTGTCGAATACGTCACACTACAATATCCGGTCAGCCAACATTACATTAAAAGATAATAATATAAGACATAAAACGTAAAAGACTAAAATTACAAAATGTCTAAAACACAAAAAAAATAATAACTCATATTTACAATTAACCCTTCAATGCACGATTTTTAAAATTTCAAAATAAAAAATGTTTTTGGCATGGGAAGTTCACATACAACAACAGAAAAATACACAAAAAAATCAAAATAAAATTGTGATATTACTAAATTGAATTTAATGAACGTATCAAATTACTATTTCTTTTTTATAAAGCAATAAAAAAAGTATTTTAAAAGTAATATCAATTGGTAAATACCTGTAGAAGCAATTGATGAAGCCATCAAAGGCTCAAGACTCCTTTTAAATGCTAAAAACTGCGTAAATATATCAATAGGTGTATCAGGAGTCAGATATCAGGAATAACTGACTACTACAGACTTATCAATAGGATCTGTGCTGTCCATGAAAAATGGAACGAATGATTGTTATTCGGTCTCTTATGATGTTCCTAATCTGATACAGCGTGTACGAGTGGACAAAAAAATTTCTATTTCTTATTAACATGAAAAATAAATGATGTATCAGATTTGATACAGTATGCAGTGAAGGGTTAAAGCAGTCCGCAACCTTTAAAATAATCAAACCATTCCAATAAAACGCAACAGCTCTAAAATACTAAAACAATTCAAAAGTCCTTTCAAAATTAAAATCAATAGAACCATGAAAACGACAAGGCCATAAAACACAGCACTAGGCCGACCCCAGGCGATCACAAATAGCATTACTAATTCTAAAACAAAAAATCATTTTATTTAGATTAAAATTGCAACTTAAAATATTTTTAAGCCAAAGTGATTTAGTAGCATCAGTTGGTATTTTGGGATGAAATTGTTCTGTTAATGGGCAATCACAGACATAATGATTAGGGTCTCCCAGCGACCTACATTCATAATTTGGTGATGATAAACTTTTAAACCTTCTGAGATAGCAGGGGAATGGTTCATGCCCTGTTAGGATATAATAAATGCTTTATTTTTTATTCATATTTTTTCATCCAAGCAGGGAACATAACGCCTGAGACGGACCCCCGAAGCTAAATGGAATTGTTCAAAGTGACTATCCCACTCTCCCATCATTTTTTTTTATTTAGTTGAAGTTTCACAAAAGAATACGGTAAAGGAATATCCGTAACTTCCCCATCAATACATATGCCAGCTTGGCGAAGTAATCGGCGAGCTCATGACCTGGGATCCCGACATGAGATTTCACCGAGTCGAGTCCCAACAATCCCTCCGCCAAGCGGAATTTTTCTTTTGTCGAATTTAGATTTAGTCCTGTGGCTCTTGAGGGCATCGATGGATGATCTACTATCAGTAAATATATTTATTTTATTAATAGTTTTAACAGCCCAGGTAGCAGCCTCTCCAAGAGCGGCCAATTCTGCCTGGAAAACTGTATTGCGAAGATCCAATTTAAAACTAAAAATATCCTGTTGAATTTCTTCTTTGAGAATGCTCACTGAGAATCCAACACCACCTGCGAAAGGATTATCATTTAGTTTCTCATTTAAATTCAATACTCTAGTATGCAATTGAATTTCTGACAGCAGCAACTGGTGGTATTTGCCAAAGTGTTCGCGTTCATTCGTGGTCATCGTTTATCCCTACGACTTACCCTATTAGCACAAGATGCTCTACAATATTGCTACGATATCTTCACGATATCTGGCGGTATTCAAAATATCAAACATCATCGTGGAGATTTCATACAATACCTTGTGCTAATAGGGTAGGTTTGGACATATTTTCTTTTTACCATGCTCTTTCATGTAATAATAAAATTATTACTTTAAAAGTTAAAGGCATTTTTAATTTTCGGCATGCCAAATGATACATAATTTAGAGGCACACCACATATTTGCAAATAGTACCTGCATAACAATATTCCTTTATCCATGACGCTTTTTTAGTTATACTATCATTATAATCTGCTTTTATTAGGATTCTTCGTAGCGTTTCTACAGAAGCATTGTGATGTTCATCTCTTTTTTTCTCAAACAACGAAACACCAGAATTTAAAAAATAATTATATTTACAAGCAAACTAAAAGACGAGAAACAAAATAGCACTTGTCGAAAACCAGAGCCGACTGAACATCCCCTTCCTCGGAGGTCAACCTTCATCTGACGCTTCACAAAAAAGTGGTGGAGGATAGCACTAAGCGCTTTCTCAACCATCGCCAATAGTAACCAGATATTAAAAGCATATTTACTTTATGTTCTGGAAGCAACTGGAACGAGTTTAGAAGCGCTTGTTTTGGGATAATCCTTTTTTTTATAAGCCTTCTCTGTTGTTCAGCTCATAATTATCTTTGCCGAATTCTACATTAGTTTCGATTGCAAAATCCTTCTTAAACCTTTGAACTATATTTCAATACTATATTTTTTTCCAACTATTTATCTATTTTTTGCAAAGATTTTCTTTGATTTGACGGTTTTATAGTCAGTTTCCTTTCCGCGGTCATTGTTTCCTTCAGATCCTCCTTTTTTATCAAATGAATAGATTAACAAACACTTTGAAATGAATGAGGTATATCTTCTAAAGATTTTAAGTACAAAATACTTTTACAAATTTAGTAAATTTTAGTTGCATTATTTGAATTTCTTCAAATAAATCTAATCAAGTGCATAAAAGTTTGGTTCTGAAACAGGGGCAGCCCGGGCATAGGGACTACAGTACCCCAACTTTTTCCATTGCTTAAATTTAATCAATTCATTTTATTTAGCACTGATTATTTAAATCTATCAACAATGTAACGCAATTTTATATTAAACAATTTCGATCTTCAAATGAAACGCGAGAAAACACTGATACAGAAAACTAAGTTCTGTATCTTATTTTTTTTATATTTTTTTTTACTACCCGAAAAAGAAACGCAAAGGAAAAAGTAACTACTGAAGCGAGAACTATGGATCCTTGCGGCACCGAATTTCTTATGGGTAGTTACATAACGTAGGCTTTCCGAACCAAAATTTTAAGCTGAAAGGGTACTGTCGAAGTCAACAATTCCCGTGATGTTAGAAACGGAGTTTTAAACGTTTTTCAGCAGCAGAAAATTTTTTCGCGAGCCAAAACTTTTAAAATAAATAAGGAAATGAAGGATAATTTATGATAAATAAAATTATAATTGAAAAAAGTTTTTTTTTATAGTAATGAAATTTGAATGAAATTTCTTGCAATCCAAAGGATTTTTTCGATAATTTGAATCGGAAAAAATGAAATGTTTTCGATCTAATGAAATACATTCGAGATATTTTCCGCGATACAAATATGTTTTCAAAATTTTCGTCACCCCAATATTCTGTACCTTCCTATTTGGGATCACGATTTAAAAAACCTCGATTTCGAATAAAACACGGTTCGCTTCAAGAAACAGAATTTTTTACAGAATATTGATAAGTAAATTCTCATTTTCAAATACCGCTGTCCACCTTTAGATAGATGTAATAGAATAAATTAAACGGGTGGAGTAATTAACGTAGTGGAGCCGGAACGCTGTTCCGGCACTGGTGTTTTCACAAGAAATAAATTACAAAAAATTGTAAAAACGTCCTTAAAATAGCGCGATTTTTGTCACGGTACTGCTTTTTTTTTTTAGGACCGTCCCGCCAATCCTATTTTGTTCGTTTTCTGCATGAACGTCCATAATGGAGTCCGGTAGCATATTCACAACCTTTACATGCACTCAAGCCGTAGAGATTTTTGAGCCTCTTCATTGGCTGGCTCTTCCGAAGTCACTTGTGACGTAACGTACTGCTCATGCGTAGCGTTCTTTGACAGAACAATTCAATACAAGTTTTTGTTTATTTCTCTGTGTTTTCTTATTTTTGTCTGAAATATCTGCTCTTTTCGAAGCTAAACTTCCGACTTCATTTTCTAATGAAATTGAATCATTTTCCCCAAACTTAATTGTACTTCGGAGTAATGTTACAAATTTAGAAGAATGCAGTATCTGGATAAAGGAGTACGGAAAAGCAACTAATGCGAAGTGGAATGCAAGAACATCAAAGCCTTGTGCACAAAGATTCGTTTGTTTGTAAGTATTAATTTTAATGTTTTTTTCATGTATATTATATTTAAAAAATATTCAAATCCAAGTTGCATTATAGTTTTTTAAGTAGCAGACTCAAAATTTCAAATTTTTGTAAGTTTATCCAGTAAAACTTATAAGAGAAAAAACAATAGAGTTGTTATTTATGAATATAACATATTTTTGTCTTCATATATTATTATGAGTATGCATATAATTTGATATTCATGTATTTTTTATTGTGCATGGAAAAATTTAATTTTTAGTTAATTTATTTAATAAAAGGGTATTTAGTTACTAAAACCCATGATATATAGTAGATGCTTCAATTTTGGTCACATTAAAGAGAAAATTTGAAATGGAAATTTCGCAGTGGATGACTGTTTAAAGCATATTAAATCATACTTATACTATCCTTTAGAAAATTTTATTGACTGTCTGCTAGTTATAAAATTTTTCTGGAGAATATTTTAGAATTTGAGTTATGAATTTAAATAAAATAACCCAATTTGTACCACTTTTGGCCACCTTGTACTAGTTGGCCATCTCTATGCACCAGTTTTGGCCACGCAAATATTATATTTTTAACACGTTTTAATGAATTTTAAGTAAAAAAAAATCATTTTTATTCAATATGTATTTTAGTACATTATTTTCTGTTTTTTTAAATGTGATTTTTTTATGAATTTATAAAGATATGTAATAAAATTTATCTAAGCTGATTTTAGCTGCAAATTTCAGTTTAAAAAAAAGAAACAGGAATGCAGAAAACAATAATTTAATTTGGCTCATAAAATACAAAACTGTCTATACTCGCATAACTTTTTTTTGATAAAATATGCAACAAAAAATGGTAGAGGAATAAACTTACATTGCAAAAGCATGGATTTTTCTAAAAAATCTTACAAATCGAGAATTTGCAGTATTATACAAACTAACAATATCCACAAATATATATTTTTATAATTTTTAATTGCAACATTAATCAAATTCATCAGAATCATTTTTAAAATTAGAGTCATCCATGCATATAAAAGAATATTCCTCATCACTCGAGTCAGGTTCCTCAAGTTGAAATTTTCTAACAAAAATGTGAGGTAAACATTCAACATGGAGATGTTTTTGACATTCCATTTGGAATGGCTTTAACTGCATTACCAACTTAGGATTGTGAGTAGCAAAATCTTTTTATGGAAATGTTACCTGCCTTCTTATTTTTAATTGGAGCCATCACTATGTAAAATGAAAACAAAACTAAATAAGTTACTTTTATTTTAGAAACAAAACTAAATTGGCTACTTTTATTTCAAAAACACAGCTATATGAGATACTTTTTATTTTAGAAACAAAAATAAATCAGTTGTTTTTTCATCCAGATATTCTTAAATTTATGTAATGGCTAAAAACAAGATAATGAAGTTATGTGGCCTAAACTGGAGCATGTGGTGTTCCACTTTTGACCTGGATGGCCAAAGCTGGCACATATAGTAAATTTAAAGTACCAATTTTGACCACCACCCATTTAATCTTAAAAATAATCAATTTTGATATGAAATTAGAATAGAAAGAAAGCGTACCTCATAAACCCTAAGGGTGATCAGTTTTAGATTAATCATTTAATTCTGAGAGCTTGATGATGAAAAACTGCAAATGCTTGTTCCTTAACAAAGACCTTAACAGTTGTGAATATACAATACATGGTCACGCATTTAATTTTTTTACAAGTCACATGTTTAAGAAAAATGAACCAATCAGATTGAAAATAGTAAAATAAGGATTGTTTAAAGTATTAGAATGCTTCTTATTAGTTAATTTGAAATTACTGGATAATTATTGGAAAAAACAGATCCAATGTGGCCAAAAGTGGAGCATCTACCCTAGTCCCAAGCATCCCAGATCAATAATATTTAAATAAATTTAGTCATAATTTCACCCATCGCTTACTTTTTGCTTAGAACTTGGTTCACCCTTCCCCTCATAAACTTGATTTTGCATATTTCTAACTAATCATGAATGAAATCTCAGTAATAATTTGGTTTTGCATGATCCTTGCTTGAGTTTTGTCTTCGTCAGTTTCAAAAAATGCCTTATCATGTTATTTTTTATCCAATTTTTAAAAGAAATTTCTCATTTTACTAACCCCCTTACTCTTCTCTATCCAAATTAAATTCTGTACTTAAAAAATCTTTTCTCCCAAAAAAACTTTGTTCATTTTCACATAATTTTTTCTTTAATTTAAATGCACATTTAATTCACTCAATGGACTACCTATAGTTACTAAAAGCCTAAATATTTATGAAGAAATGCAGATAATGGCCACTGAGGTGTAAATACAATTACAACTTGCCTATGTTTTTTCCATAATTTGAATTTAATGTTCTTTCCTTACCTATTGATTTATAATGTACTTTCAATTTTTATAATTATTTGTTTCTCCATTTCATTTTCAGACTCTGTCTTTTATTTGCTGACGACTTGAAATTGTTTAGTTCAATGAATTCCAATCTAGATGCTGTCCTTCTGCAGAATGACCTTGATTGTCTTTTTAAGTGGTGCACAGTCAACAAGTTACACCTGAACGTTGAAAAATGTCGTATTCTTAGTTATACTAGAAAATCTCAGCCCTTGAATCATGTTTATATAATTAATGATCTTGTTTTATCACACTCTGATTCAGTCACGGATCTAGGTATCATCTTTGACACTAAACTTGATTTTTCCCAACACATTAATTCCATGGTCTCTAAGGCATATCATAGACTTGGAATTCTTAAACGCAAAACTAGGGAATTTTCGAGTGAAATTGCCCTGAAGGTTTTATACTACGCTCATGTACAATCTAGTCTGGAATATTGTAGTATTATTTGGGATCCCAAATACCGTAATAAAATTGAAATTATTGAGCAAATTCAAAACAACTTCTTGCAATATTTGCTTTGCAAGAAAAATGGAATTTCTTACAAGATATATCTTCTTCCTGCCTACATGATATGTTTAATATACCTAGTTTGTGTTCCAGACGAGATGTTTCTTGTGTTCTTTTCTTTTACAAGGTAATCAATGGTTTGATCGATTGTACTTATATACTGAGCGCTATAAATTTTTCTGTGCCTGCCAGATCTTTGAGGAACCAGGGTTCTTTTCCTAATGTGTATTCTAGATTTAATTATATTGACAGGTTCTCGTTGTATAAATTTTATAAGACTTTTAACAAGATCTCTGGTGAACTGGACCTATATCATGTCTCCTACTGTTTTTAAATCGAAATGGTTTCAACTTTTAAATACATGACCTGTGATTTCTTTTCTTGCACTTGACTATACATATTAAGATTTTTATACGTTGATCTAGTGTTTGTGTGTGTTTGACTTTTTGACCCTTGCTTTTTTAATTTGGTGTTCTAAATTTTTTTTAAAAAATTGTGTGATTTTTTTTTATAATTTTAATGTGACGGTGTGCAACATGGACTTTTGGAGCCTCAGTCTATTTTTAGTGCTTTTGTAACTGCGTGTTTTCATTTTAAAACATTTATTTGTTTACATTTTTATAATTGATGAGGTTTTGAACTGTTGTATTCTCTGCAGTTACTTTTCTTCTTTGTGTTTTATTTCACTTTGTGGCTTGTGTTTTTTGTATGTTTTTGATCACGCACTCTGTAAATGGAGTCATCTCTGTAGTGTGCTTTCTTTGAATAAATAAATATTAAAACTTGAATGCAAATGTATATATTTTTGTAATTAAATTTTACTTAATATTCATATATTATTTTAAATGTTCTCTTTCTCTCAGTTAGTCTAATAATTATATAGGGAAAAAAGGCATTTTTCTCACTATTGGGGGGGGGATTTGTTTCAGGAGGAAATATGTCTTGGTTAGTAAAAGTATTAACTAAAACTTTCTTTTACTTTGTTTTGAGAAAAGACCATGAAAAATGAGAAAGGACAAAGTGAATGCCTATTCTTTGCTATATGAAATCAGCGTGTGAAGTATACTGTTAATTTGAAAAATCAAGCTTTCCTTTAGACTATTTGCTTCACACATTTTTTAGATTTTATAATATTGTCTATAAAAGCAAATTTTTTGGATAAAGATAAGATTAGTTTTGACATAACAATTGGGGCCCTATTGTATTTTCAGAACATCAGTTTTTGACGACTGAAGTTTGAATTAAAATTTTTTATTGAAGTATATCGTCAGAACATTTTATTGTTGGAACTAATTTATTTAGTATTGTCGATTTAAGACTATTTTAATAACCTTCATCCATACAGAAATATGACAGGGGTTCCTGCAATGATGCATTCTTGTGCATTGTCGTAACTCAAAATGCATGAATTTTTGCTTTGTCTAAAAATAATTTTTGATTTTTTAAAAATTTACTTTTTGTTCAATGATAATTTATATATTATAACACTTGGCATAGATAGTTTTTTAAATAAATACCAACTTATAGCTTGTTCTGTGCTATGTGGTGTTTGTTTTCTTTGAATGGACAAATGAGCAAATTAATCTGAATGAAAAACACACACACATATATATCAGTGGCTCTTTTTTTTTTTTTACTCGAGTATATCTGAGTTTCATGAATCATATGAACGTTAGAAATTGAAATATTTGTTCTTATACAGCTGTGATTGTTATTTATCTTATTTCAGGAAAAGCGAAACAAAACATGGTACTAATTTTAATATATATGCTGTGGTTAATATTTGATATAGGTTGGGAGTTGTTAAACAGTATTTCTTTCTACTTTCGTAATAAATAATTTGTTTCATTTGGATTGTCCTTTCAAAAAAGTGAGGCCTTATATTATGGAAAAGATATACATTTTCCATTTGAAATCTCTCTTCATTTGATATATACAGTTATGGTTTGTGACACAATAAATGTATAAATTGACTCTGTATAAATGTGTTTTGTTGTGTAATAAAATATTCTGTTTTGGCTTTTTAAGAGTGAGTTTTCAATGCTACATCTATAATCACTAGATCATGCATGTAATAAAGACAAGTACACTCCAGCAAGTGCTGTAATTATAAAAAATTAAAATGATATTACAATTCTTTGCAATTGTGTTTTTTCATGAAATCATTTGTAAATAAATGCTCTGATCGATAAAATATGTCATCATTAAGTTTTTAAGTAATTAGCTATTTGTACAATCTTAGCTTGAACTGGGTGTTTTGTAAAAAAAAAAGGGAGGGTTGCTAATGGTGATTAAAAATGAAATATAAGATTTTTAAATACCAAAAATTGGCTGTTTTGCAAAAAAAGGCATTTGTGAATGGTAATTTAAAACGAAACATAAAATTTATAAATATCAAACAATGAATTATATTTTTGACTAGACAATGGATAAATAATTTTGAACACTGTTGTGTTATATAGATAGCTTCAGAATTTTCTCGCAATGCCATGCGACAAGCCAGCCATGTTGTGATTTAATGAGTTAATCACTCACTACACACGTATTAATATTATGGTAAATTCTATGCTGAAAAGTAAAAAGATGGGGAGAAAAAGAACTTGCTTGGAACTTTTTTAAACCTAAAAGTGTACATTAGTTGCTTGCACTTTAATGTTCAGTACAAACATGCCAATGTAAGAAAAATGGAGAAACTTAAAAATATGTTTCAATGTCCTGTTGATTTAAAAAGGTTTTTGAAAGGGATGGAATAATGAATTTTGTTTTAAACAAATTCCAACTAAGACAACTACACCAAAATTGGAGCTTCAAGAATATTTAAAACTGATGTTTATGATCTAGATGAACCCTGCCAAAACAGTAAAATGTCTAGTATATCTTCAAATAATACAATAAATTCTGCAAAAAGAATTTCACTATTAGAATTGAAACATCTGCTAACTTTTTATCTATTTTAACTTTTTATTTACGAATTATAAGCAAATGTATATTTTTTTCACTACCTATTATCAACTCTTTATCATTATAAAACCAAACTCACACACAACATTTCTTTTTTTTTTTAATTTTGTTAAAATAACTCGTTTTTCAAAAAAATTGTAAATACAAATTATTCATTTACTCATTGTAATTAAAAAGGTTGACATTTAAATCTCATATTTTATGTAACATGCATAACTCCCTTTTTTAAAAAACAGCAAAGACATTATTATTAACTCAATTGTAATTAAAAAAGGCTGGCATTTAG
>BGPR01038606.1:0-14638 GCA_013235015.1 Araneus ventricosus | reverse complement strand
TTGATACACAAAGAATGTATTGTCTTAATTTATCACCCAAAGTTCAGTTTAATTTTCGAATTTCAGAAACTATCGCTGTGTTCTAATTCGTCACAGATTTCCTCATAAACTACGATTGAAATTACCATTTTCCTTTCCTCATTAGAATATTATTCTCTTAATCTCTGAGTTTCGATACACAAAGAATATATTGCCTTAATTTATCTCGTGAATTTCAGTTTGATTTCCGAATTTCAAACACAATCCCGAACACAGTTAAATCAAGGGTTTTCTCACGATTATGTCAAGGACACCGTGACCTGGTGATAGCTTCCCGACCCTTTGCCACCGAAGTTTCACCGTGTATATGAATCTCCTACAAGTTCATCTTTATATAATAGATGGATAAAGAGAGGAGTTTTCATATCTCAACTTAACCCTTAAATGCCCGATTTTTTTAAAAAAAACTGATATATAAATGTTTTTGGACTTTCATTTCTAATATAAGGACTGGTTTTGGACTTTCATTTCTATATAAGGACTGTTTTTAGACTTTCATTTCTAATATAAGGACTTTCAGTTTGATTTCCGATTTTCAAACACAATCTAATATAAGGACTTCAACACATTTCTAATATAAGGACTTGCAGTTTGATTTCCGAATTTCAAACACAATCCCGACCACTGTTAAATCAAGGGGTTTCTCATGATTATGTGAGTCGAATGTCAAGGTCACCGTGACCTTGTGATAGCTTTCAGACCCTTTGCCACCGAAGATTCACCGTGTATATGAATCTCATGCACGTTAATCTTTATATAATAGATGGATAAAGAGAGGAGTTTTCATATCTCAACTTAACCCTTAAATGCCCGATTTTTGTAAAAACTGATGTGAGAATGTTTTTGGACTTTCATTTCTAATATAAGGACTGTTTTTGGACTTTCATTTCTAATATAAGGACTGTTTTTGGACTTTCATTTCTAATAGAAGGACTGTTTTTGGATTTTCATTTCTAATACAAGGACTGTTTGTGGATTTTCATTTCTAATACAAGGACTGTTTTTGGACTTTCATTTCTAATATAAGGGCTGTTTTGGGGCTTTCATTTCTAATATAAGGACTGTTTTTGGACTTTCATTTCTAATATAATATTTCTTTTGTTGAGAAAGAAATTCCCTTGACTAAATTCTGTAATACTGAACACAGATGAATTTTAAGAACTAATAATACGGATAAATAATTTCCTTTAACATCGTAGAATAAAATATGGTTTTCTCAAGCGTACAAA
Organism: Araneus ventricosus; assembly: GCA_013235015.1. Lineage (NCBI taxonomy): Eukaryota > Metazoa > Arthropoda > Arachnida > Araneae > Araneidae > Araneus > Araneus ventricosus. The sequence goes on along the minus strand of BGPR01038606.1, from coordinate 13,370 downwards.
CAAAGCAAAAAAGATGCAAATGAAAAACATAAATTTATTTTTATTTTCTCATCAGTACACAGGTTGTCATCTGTATGTTGTAAATTTTTGTAATTATTTTTTCGGTAAGTATCTTAAGGGCAACAACAGGCATTAGATCTTCAGTCTTATTCTCCATATTTTAGAAGACAAAATTGGGTGTGTTGCTTAATTCGGTGTGAAGGGTTATAACGAGATTTTTAGAAGAAGCATGGAGATATTTCCACTTATCAAGTCAATGGAAAATGGGGTTTACCATTCTCTTCAAAATTAAAGTTACTGAGTTTTCACTCTTGAACAGTCAGTCCAGTGTAGCGAACATGTAAACAGGAAGGCACGAAAGTGAAATGATACACAGGATAAACATACTCCACAAATTACTGGTTTAAGAGTGCTTGTGTTGTGCCAGCCCGAATTTAGAAGAAAAATAATCTGATGGCACAACAACTGTCTTGCTGTAAGGGAAAGATTAAATCTTCTTCACTCTTCATTAGCAGACAGTACAGTGTAAAGAACATGTAAATACAGTAGAGCACGAAAGTGAAATGTTACACAGGATAAACGTACTCCACAAATTACTGGTTTAAGGGTGCATGTGTTGTACTAGCTCGAATGTAGAAGAAAAATAATCTGATGGCACAGCAACTGTATTGCCGTAAGGAAAAGATTAAATCTTCTGACGCTCATACATCTCAAATTGTTTCATAAATGTTGTTGCAGGGATGCAGACTCAGGTGTCATCCTTTTCCTTTGACGATGACTCCATATGCGATGTATGAACTCTTAATAGTTTTCACTATACAGGATAAACATACTCCACAAATTACTGAATTAAGTGTGCATGTGTTTTTCCAGCCCGAATGCAGATGAAGAATAATCCGATGGTACAGCACCTATATTCCTCTAAGGAAAAGATAAAATCTTCTGACGCTCAAACATCTGAAATTGTTGTATAAATGTTGTTGCAGGGATGCAGACGCAGGTGTCATCCTTTTCCTTTTCCTTTGACGATGGCTCCATATGCGATGTATGAACTCTTAATAATTTTCCTGTCGCTTCAGAGATTTGAAGCTAATGTGATATGTCAATTCAAAGATGCCTGAAATTTTCTTATTAATGCCTAATTGAACCAAAAAATATTAAGAAATAAGCTTCATAGTGACCTCAAATATCCCTTGTAAATGATACTCCTATGAATGCAGAGAAGATCATGGAGAATGCATTTGCAACTTCACTATAAGAGAATGAGTTGCAAACAAAAAGCCAACTCTAATATATATATATATATATATATATATATATAAGAGACAAAACATAATAGAAAAACGATAAAATAAAATAACAAATATTTATATCAAATTCGAAAGGATATGAAAAAACGAATTGAAAGTATATCCGAGTAAAGACAAAATGCGAATAGTAACAGATGGAAAAATATATATAAATATATCACATACACAATGAACGCACTAAAAGCTGCAATTCCAAACAGCTGAATTCCTTCTTCATGCTTTCATTTCACATTTTATACTCTTTCATAACAATAAAATAAATTATAAACATTCATATCAAATTCGAAAGGATATGAAAAAAAACGAATTGAAATATCTCGAAATTTTAGATAAGGAATTAAAATCATCAGAAACTTACAAACTCAATAAATCAAATATTATCACCGTTAAGAAAAAAATTTCAGCTTTTAACAAAAAGATTAACTGCCATAATGCAAATAATAATCTACCATATATTGTTATATATCCAAAATTTCATAAACAGCCAATTAAATTCAGATATATCACCTGCGGCACTAACACCTACATGAACAAACCTGGAACCATTTTTTCAAAACATCTTAATATCATCTTAAATCATATTGAGCAAGAAAATTTCACATGGATTATAAAAAACAATAACAAAGTAATTGAATTCCTTAATAATAACAAAATTGATACAAGAGAAACCTACGACTTTCAAGATTTCTTCACAAGTATTCCAATAAATAAATTACAAGAGGTACGAATGAACTACTTCTATGATCTTAAAAATCTTTTTAAAATCCCACTAACTTTCTGGGAAGACCTCATCAACTACTGCATATTCAATAACTTTATCTTTAACGGAGAAAATATTTTCCAACAAATAAAAGGCATCCCACAAGGAACAAATTTCTAATCTTTACTAGCCAACCTCTTTCTTCATTCCTTCGAAAGAAATTTCGTTTTAAACCTCCATACTGCCTTCCGATTTATTGACGATATTATAATTTTTAATTTTCAAGACTTCAGCTCTATTTGCAATACCATCTACCCAGAAGAACTCAAACTAATTAAAACCAGCAACAATCAATCTTCAGCGATTTTTCTTGATTTATGCTTAGACCACAAAAACGACTTAAAAATTGACATTCACGACAAAAGAAACGAATTCAAATTTAACGTCAATAAATTTATTTTTTGGAACTCTAATATTTCATATAAAATCTACAAAAATACAATTATCAATCAACTTATAAGAATCAACAAAATTTGCAATAACACTAATTCGGCCAAAAAGCAAATCATGCACTTAAGAAATAGCCTCAACGTTAATAAAATTCCCCCCTCACTTTACGAACCTCTGATTAATGGATTTAAGATGTAAGTAAAGGATTGCTTATGAGAAAGATGCCGACGCGAAGTATAATCTTCGTGGTAAGGTCACTCAAGTCGGTAATGTCTGATATTTTACCTCGAAAACGCACCTTTTAAACAGTTTTCACTGGTCTCTGAATTTTTACTGATTTCTCTGCGCTATCTATCGTTATCGCTCTTCCATTTAATCTTCATCGTTCACAACACACTACACTCCCCTGGCAACAGCCAAAGCTAAGCGCGAAAACAGTTACTTGACACTCTGTTCACACCCCTTCAACGCCAGTTTGTACCGTGACCCTCCGCATACACTGCCACGTCAACATCCGTCCTTCTGGTACGTAAAATATTTTTTCTTACTTTTCTTTAATGTTATCACATCGTAATTCCGTTTTAATTATTCAAAACTCCTCTCTCTGTTTTCGGATTGGTTTGGCATTAGGGAAGAAAATCAGTGTCTTAGGCCTTGCGGCATAACTGATTGCAAGAAAATGTCAAACTTTTATATTTAGCAATTCACAATAACTTCATCCCCTGAAGAAACGTTATTGTGCTTTTATTGCGTTTCTCAATTCACATTTTATACTCTTTCATTTTTCGATTTATACTCTCTCTCTATATATATAATTCTTTCATTTTAGGTAAATTTTTGTTCTTCAACAAATTCAGTAACAGGGATGGTCTGTACAGCAAAATTGATTTAACCTGGCTAGGCTAGTCCACAGCCAAGCTACGAATTTAATTGTTGAAAACTGCATATATATTTGGACTGCCTTTTTCAATAGTTTTGAAAGCAATAGAGTTCATTTACAGTTAACATTTAGATGCTTAAATATGCCTTTTGCTCTTAGTATATTTAGTATTTTCAATTTTTTAGATTTTATTTATTTTAGGGTTGGTAATTTTGTTTAATTTACAATTTTTTAGTTTATGATTTGCATTTTGTTATGTCTTGTTTACTTTGTTTTTGCATGTTCTTATATAACAAGTTATATTTTGGGTCAGATTGCTATACATGTATATAGTTTTTTTATAAGGTATCCATGATGAATACCTCATATGCGGAGCATTTTTTTTTCTTCATTCGAATATCAGTTTCTTCATATTTGAATTCCAATAAACAGAAACAGAAAGTCTTAATTTTTCACCAAATGTGCAATTTTGCGTGTAAGTATCAAAAATACTTATTTTAAATATCGGTTAAATCGAAAAATCTTCTACCGCGAAACCACTAGTTAGCATTCAAAAATCGAATCGAAAATGAACAAGCGACGTCGGGGCCTTGTTAATTAGCCTCCCAGGTATACAAAGAGCATCACGGAGCATGCGCCAATGCTGAGCGGTAATAGCACTAAACGGGAGCGATAGATACGCAAAGCCACAGTTAATGAGACGTAAAACCAGGAGCAGTTAACAATCTCACCGCGCCAAGAGTCTCGGAGTTGATAAATACTGATTTTCCCGATTTACTCATCCGTTTTGGTGGCCGTAATTATCCAGAAAACCTCTGGTGTTGAAATAGTGGTAATTGGTGCAGGATCATTATTGCTTCCGATATCACTGCAAAAGTGGGTGTCAGTACAGGCTCATGCGGAGGAGAAGTTTTTTTCCAGAGTTGTTACATGCGAAAATTATGGTCCTAATTAAGCTAATTGGTTGCACTTGTGCTCTGCTATTAAACTTCATTCTTATTGAAAAAACGCAGAAATTCCTATTAGGAAATGTCATACGTGTAAGCAGCTCGTTCAGAATTGATGTTTAAATCTTATTCGTCTTTAGTTGTTGTATGTTTCCTGAATAACTTGTGAAAGCTCATTAAGACAAGCATAATCGAAAATGTAAATAAATACAATGATTAAATGAACAATTATAGTTACAATAATTTGCGCTTTCACAAGAAACTAAAACGAATACTTTTATTGCAATAAACAGCCATTTTCTCTCGTTTTACAAAATTATATGTGTGTGTGTGTTGTGTGTGTGCGCGTGTGCGTGTGCGTGTGCGCGTGTGCGTGTGCGCGTGCGCGTGTGCGTGTGCGTGTGCGTGTGTGTTCGTATATTCTGGAAGCACTTGCATTCTCTGAAAGGAATTTATTGCATAATAAAAGAAATTTTGTGCATTTTACAAATATTTTACTGTGGTATTGTGTTCCACATTTTTCAAGTTCTTCCCCTTACAATGGTATTCAATCACTGTACTCGGCTTTAGATAATTGTATAACAGTTGTATTTTCCACCATTTTTGTAACATGTATTTAATACTTTTACTCTAAGTAATCGTTAGAAATCATGTTTTAGTTAAACGCTGTTAATCTCAAAATTTAAGTGTAGCTATAAATTATAGGGTGTACAAGAAAGTGTCCCCCTTTTAAAACTAAAGGACTCGGCAAAGGAGATCGGTAGAAGAATGAAACTAATTGCATGTTTGTTTTGAAAGAGGTAAGAACCTGATACAGAAGATTCAGAATTAGTTACAAATGTTGCCAGAAGGTGGGACTGTATGCTGTAGTCGTACTACGGAGTCTGAGAAAGAGGCTAAAAAATTCTTTTCCAAGCAATCATTGCAATCACATCCGAAACCATTCAAAATATGCACTTTTCGCAGCACACAGATGGCGCATAACAAGAACGGAATTTTCAGTCATCCTCTGTATTGCGTATTTGTAAATAATTCTAAAACTTCTGTATCAGATTTTTAAGAGGACGACACATTACCCAAAAAATGGTCAAAATAACAATTTTCATTTTATTTGCTTATTTCGTTGCTCTTATTGTTCTACTTAATGTATCAAAATTTCAAATTTCTACCTTTAATATTTCAGAAGTTATTTAGGCTATTACTTATGATGACCAATGATAAACATGCGCAAATGACAACTTTAAAAGGCCTTTTCTCCATGTCGGACTTTTCTGCACTTTCATGTTTTAAAATGCTAAGGCTTTTTTTCCTTTTTAATATGTAGATTTCAAATTTTTTGCGCACTTTTATCATTATGTGTATGAGAAAACTGTGCATGCATTAAGCATTCAATTGCTTAGTGTTTTTATATGCAAGATATAAAATGAGGTACTATTAAATTTCCCCATTTTTCACCACATAATTTAGTAAAATATCTATATTTAAGCGAATATTAGATACATTTTAAATTATATGCACAGTGTGTAATGTATTTCAGTGAATCTCCAAATAAAGTTTGAAGCAAAAATATTCATATTTGAAAAAGTAGTAGGGATTTTAAAAAATTGAATTTTTCTTTTAAAAAAATATAAATTTCAACTAAACAGGCAGATCAAAATGGATTCTTTCTCCTCAAAATGACTTTATATGATTGCTAAGTCTCGATACTATGAAAACTTTGTCAATAATACTTCAAATAAAAAAATTTGAGAAGGTAATGTGTCCCCTTAAGGCTTTCAAAACAAATATGCAATTGGTTTCATACTTCTATTGATCTATGTTGCTAAATTATTTTATTTCAAAATTGAGGAGTCCTTGATGTAAAGTTAGGAAAATATTATCTCATGTACGAAATTCCATATAATGTATCCCACACACATTTAACTAAATTTTTTAAAATTAGTCTCACGAACTCTTAAAATTATCATATGAAACGTAATTTTTATGAACAATTTAAGAAATTTTTAAGATATTATTTTAAATTATGGTTATAACATGAGTGACGTATTAAACTCATACATTTATTGCCAAAAATCCAGAAAAAATGAAAGATGAAATATCTGTCATAAATTATTAGAAATAAATGTTTTTCATAAGGGCGGACTTCAAAATACTCTAATGTTCTTTTAAAATATTTCATAAACAAATGTAATTGTTGATTATACACAATCCAAGTAACTGAGTAAATCAAGCTTACAATTTGACAGCACTTCGGAGTTGTAGTAGAGTTAGAAATTTTAAATGATAGATATATTTAAAATTCGTACAAAAATAAAGTCTGAAGTTAATTAAATGCATTTTTTCAATCAATTATTTCTCTTAATAATAATTTTTTTTTGAAAGCTAAAGTATTTTTCCAACTCTTTAGAATCACCTTGTATGTCCTCAAACATTATTATTTAAAATACAGAATCAGAAATTACATTTGATTGAAAAATTCTTTTCCAAGAAATCATTGCATTCACATCACAATCCAATCAAAATTAGTTACAAATGTCGCCAGCAGGTGGGCTGAAATTTTTTACTTATTTGCAATTTTTACTTGCTGCAATTTTTGATTACTGTTTTGTAATAAAAAAAACAAAAATTGATCATTAACGAAGTAAACATAAAAAAGTATGGAGAATCATAGAGATTATCATTTTGTAAACAGTCATCAGCATTTTGTAAACAACTGAAAACAATTTTTGAACTTCATAGAAATGTACATAAAATGCACAGTTAAAGATATAATTTTTACCAAAATATATATCTAAATGTGTTACGAATATTAACAAAGTGAGATTTAATTCACCATCCATAACTTGTCATATATATTAACTCGAGGCATCATTATAAAATTAAACGCTTCAAATCCAATCAAATCTGCCACTAAGTTGTGGCATTTTTGATGTTTTCAGTTACTCATGCCAAAGAGATTTTCAGAAAAATCAATAAAACAGACATTGATTATATTTTGAAATCTCTTAATAACTCAAAACCCATCTTCCCACATACAATTCAGCGTCATTCAACAAAACTTTTACCTTCACAAAGTTAAAATGCCTCATCTTCCTAAGCACTATCGAATCATAAATAATGTTCCTTAGAGAAACCGCAAACACATCTTCCCAATGCTCTACCAATTACAGAAATCTATATGTCTTATGGCATCCGATAGCGAGTTGGATGAGCTGGAGTAAAATGACATATAGGTAGGAAGTAATTTTAATCTCTGAACGGAAACGAATTAAATTCGATTATATTACGACTGTTGCGGTGGCATCATTTGTCTCGGGGGAGCGTATTCTCGAATCTGGTGTCTGCGTGTTCAATTACTTGAAGTTCGGGGCTTGAATAACCCGCGGAATAAAGTGGATGTTTAAAAATAGAAGCATATGCACGCGATGTTTATTGAATTTTCGGCATTGGCCAAGTTTGTGTCTTCAATGTTGAATCAAGATCTTATTATCCCGGTTTCATTACTGGTGTGCTATTATCATCGGACAATTAGAGATATTATGGGACTCGAGGGAGTCCTGGTAAAGTTACTTTAAACAAGTATTTATTAATGAAATTGGACGTAAAGATTATATATTTTATTGACTAACATAATGAAAGTAAATATATTTTATTCTCTGCTGATCATTTTTTATTAATATTCTGTTAAATTGTGTGTGGTTTACTTTCAAATCATTGAAAATTTAATTTAACTCTGTCGATACGTGACCGTCCCATACGTCCCTTCAAGCAAAAGACGGTAGCCATCCGAAACTTATCTGGATTGAAAGGATAAGCTAAATCTTTCTTTGAAATATCGCTTGTACTTCCCGCTTGATGCAAATAAATGACAAAAACAATTTCGAGAAAAGCGTGTCTTTTTCTTTCCTTAAACACAAAACATCTGCTTTAGGAGAAGGAAAAGTGAAATATTCCGTATTCATCATGGCTACTTCAGTTTTTGTCACTGCCTACAAAAGTAATTCTTAGTGAGTATATATAATATATGCAACGTTATTTCAAGTGATGGTGTGAAACTGGCATAAACAATGAAGAGACAGCTTTGAAGAACGAAGAACTGTTTATTAGAATGTAGACATCCTTAATTTTAATTCAGAGTATTCAACTGTAGAACATTTAAGAAAAATTACTGAGAAGTCCAAATATGTTTAAAAAGAGACCGTTAAAACATCGCGGCGAGTTTAACTCTATCGATACTGGAAGGTCCGAAACGTCCCTTCAAGCAAAAGATGATAGCGGTCCGAAACGTCTGAATGTCACTCTGAAATTTCCACCACCCCTTTCGTTAAAGTGTGATTGATTTCACACCCGCGGCACGTGCTTTCTTTGTTAGAGTGGCTCGCCCAGATGTGTTTGGGGAAGAGAGGAGTTTTCTTACAATTCGGACAATGCCAGCTGTCATTGTGGTTTTTGAGCGGGGAAAGTGAATTTCCTTTATCTTTGATAGAGGAGCTCGGACGTTCCTGTATTTTGAGGTCCCTTTATTTCAATAGCCTTAGGAATCAAAGGGTTAAATTACATATTTTATATTAACCCGCGAGGACGCGCACTACGAAGAGTAACGCGAAGCGCAAGGGAGTGTGCGACACCCCAATTCGTTATTTCGCTATTTAAGCAAAACTAACAACATTTTTATGCTATATCTGTTCCAAATGATCTATGCAAATACTTTCAATTACACAAGAACACATTTTTAGACGAAAAATTTAGTAAATAATACATTTTATTTTTCAACGCATTGCGAGCATATAAGAAAGTATATTTCTTACATACATGTTTTCGACATTTTTTATAGTAAATAATCGTCAATATAATAATCTTTATACAATTTCGAAAGGAAAACACTGCTTCTAATTTTCTTCGGTACAAGGGAAACCATTTTTTTTTAGAAATCCAAATAAGAATTCTGATGGACTTTATCTTTAGATCTAATATATTTAGGGCGTAATAAAACTTTTATTTTCCAGATTAATTTCTATAATTTTAAGACCTTCCTCCAATAGTTTTTGTGAAATCGGATAACACATGTATCAACCGACTACAGTTGCATTACGTTCAGAATAGTATAACTTTTGCATCAATGTCCTGACATTTTCACTTACAATATTATCCTATATAAAAGTCTTGTAGCCGCAAAAATCTCTATTTAACCCTCTGACTACTAAGAGTTCCCAAAATCTGATTACAGTTGTATACGGAGGTTTGCTTGCTAATTGATCTGTGAAATGGATTCGTTCGCCCCGGCCCCTCTTTTCTCCTCCCACCGGGAGGTGGGAGATATGAAGGGCAGGCCTTTCGTCTCTCATCTCTCCCCTAAGTGTCCCTTTAAAGACCATTCGCCAAACTGCCTTCTTCCCCCTTTCGGAACAGCACCCGGCCGACATCCGCCTAACTAGTATAGAAGTTGCATGGCCGGTTACGGCCGGATTAGGAGTCAGAGTGTTAAGAAAAATAGAAAGTTCTTAAATTCACTTGTTTCCTTCCTAAAACTTAAATAGAGATATAGTATTATTTTCCTGTTCATAATAAGATCATTCAATTGATCAAAGAAACCTGACACGAGGACGCGCAAGAGGGTGTTTCGCATTCCTTATGATGAATTCCAATAAAAAAAATAATAATAAAATTCTTGAAACACGCTCCGTCTGTTCAATGTGACCTTAAAGGCAGATAGCATGGGTTTGACTCATTTAGATTAAAGGGAAGTCAGTATTTTTCACATTTTACATGGCGTGGGGTGTCGGAGACCCTTTGCGAGTCGTCACGGGTTAAACTAATTTTTGGCATTTACGAATATTGTGAATTCATTATTTAACTAAGATATTATTATATAAGTTTCATTTGTTCCATGGTGTTATCGCCATATAGTGAGAGGAATATTGTGTAACTAATGATTTCTCATTAAGCTCTTATAAAAACGTACGTATTAACTAGTGAATTGACATATTGGAGTGAATTAAAACTGTAGATAAATGGGCCATTATCTCGACAGGAACTGGTTTTTGTCACTATGAGTTTTCATGTGATTCAAACACTAACATAGATTTTATAATAATAGCATAGATATTATTAAAGTAACAAATATAAAGCTACCAAAAATTAGTAAATAACTGTCAGTTTTTCATTAGTGGCCCAGTTTATTAATTCACAATTATTCAATATGCATTGCTTTTATTTGGGTGTTGGTGTTACTATTATGCAATAAAAGAACCATTATGTGATTCAAGTGAGTTCTTGTGAAGTTGCTTTGGAAAAGACTGAAAATAAGATTGAAGAATAAATAGAAAACTAAACGATTAAAGGGTTTAACTGTTTTCATGTCAGCTTAAAAAGGTTTCCAGTTTAGTTCTCATTATAAATCTTTGTCATCCATAAAAAGTCCCCAGATGCATATAGAAAAATAATTATGAAAATATTTATTTCTCTATTATGTGAAACTACAAACAAATCAAAATTTAAGTCTTGTATTGAATTCTTCATAAACTAATGACATGAGATGCTTAGTAAATTTAACCCTTTGAACGGAAAAATATTTCATGTGAATGCTTTGAAAATGGCCCCTCTGTAACTAAATGGTGAAAGCAAATTGGTCGAAGAATAACTCACGGAATGTTCGAAAACCTGCGTAGTAAGTTTTCTGTCCCACTGGATCTATTGTCCCGAATAACAACAGGGGTTAATTTTCTCCACTATCCCGGCGATTTTGAAGCTCGGATAACAGCATGGGTAGGACCAACAATAGAGGGAAACAACAATAGAAGAGGGAAGGAACCTGAAGAATATTATACGGGCCCATTTATACTTGCCCCTTGTGTAGGTTTGCAACATTTCATCACACTTTTATGTTCAATAATTGCAGTGAAACAACCAAATATTTAAATCAGTGATAAAGTTTTTGTTTACCATCACCAAACGATCCTGACGGTATTCCTCTACATAAAAAGTTTATCCCCCAAAAAGTGATCATCCAAATTCTAATTGCCAGTGAAAACCACAAAACGACCTTGAGAAGCTGCTGACCCGCTTCGCTTCTTATGAGCAAGGGGGAAAGCACTAGTGATTTTTTACGTCACTACCGGTTTTAGGGTGAGAAACAGTGAGCAATTTTCTACGTCGGAGCCGGTTTTAGAGTAACTATCGAAGAAGGACTTTCTGCGACGAAGCCAGTTTCAGAATAGTCATCGTAGAGCCACTTCCTACGTCCCAGCCGGTTGATGGGTTAATTTTATTGAATAAGATTAGATTTTTCAAAGATAAGAATCTTCTCATTAAAGAATTTTTAACATGAAGCAATCCAATATATGTGGAATTGAATTATGTATGGATTTGAAGTGGTATATTTTAAATATGAAATTATGTCTATATAAGTAACTAAATGAATAGAATGAGTATTAAATATCATAGCTCTAATCTGATTTAATAAAGATAAGTATAATCGAGATACAAACTTAAATAGAAAAGAAAAGTAGAGTAAAGACATTTTGCACAATCTTGGGAAAGTAAAAATTCCTTCATTCAGCACTATTTATTGCCAGAAACCTCTTGAAAAATAAAAAACAATTGCTTTTGTCATAAACTTATGAGACATTTAAAAGGTTAAAAAAAATGTAAATTTAAATGCCTTCTTATGTTACTTTAAGAATAATCTTAGTTTTGAAAACTATCTTGTGGCAGCTAGCTTTAAGATTTTGGTAAAAAAAAATTACTCTATTACTGTATAAAAAATATTCATAAGGATAAAAAAGTATTTTTTCAAAGGTAATTTTATTGCACGTCTTTTATGCATAACAAATTCAAAATGTGAATTTTTTTTAATGTGGAAGAAACAACAAATAATCCAATGTAACATTTCTGCGGAAGGCTAGTCAGTAAAAAGAAGCAATAAAGTAATTTCGGTGTTTCAGTCTGTGAATTGATGAATATGTTTTATGTGTTAAAAAGAGAATTGATGTTATAGAAACGTAAGTTCCTTATTCAGTTCTCACAACCCAAAGATTTGATTCATTGAAAGAGATTTATAAAAAATGATAAGGAAAGCCATTAACTCCAAATGACATTGTGTAAAAGTGAAAATAACAAACCTAAGTTGGCAGAAGTTCACATTTAAACGTTTTATTACTCTTCTGAAAAGGAAATAAATCAAAGGATGTTTCAGAAACTGTACAAAGAAAGTTACTTGCTTTCAATAGATGAATCTACGAGATGCTTCAATATAGAGTCCATGATTTGTCTGTTTTGCACTCACACTGACATGGTAGTAGTGTAGGATTGAATATCTAAAAAAGACAAAACAAGAAGCAATTTATTTCGTGCGCGCAAGTGAAGAATCATCCAGGAAAAATATTGCGAAGATATAAATACGAATTAAGAGAAGTTTTAATTGTGAAAGAGGTTCCGGATTAGGTTCAGGCCTTAGAGGAAAATTCAAATTTAGACCTTAAAGTCTTTTTCCCTCGACAGAAAACCTATTCCATTTTTTAATCTGCATGGATGAAGGCCTCTGATGACGTCATCTACCAGATTCTTATTCCTCTTCGTTCTTTTTCATTCGTTGTTTGTTAATATAATTGTATTTCTAAATCTTTCACAATTAAAACTTCCTTTAACTCGAATAAATATGGTAGTGTAGGAAAGTTTTATTTTCCGTGTGATAATAATTTAAGTCCGTAGTTCAATCTGTATCCCCCAAGCAGTTAGAAAAATGAAGAATACACTGTTACTTTAAATGCAAATAATTAATTTTAAAATCTGTTTTCTCAGAAATTAATCTCATGGACTTGGTTCACTTCAACTCCGAATCTTCCAGCAGCATATTAGCTGTAAGAAATTATGCTGATTAAAACATATCGTTAAACATTAAAATATTACCTTAGATTTCAATAATGAAAAGAAACATGCAAATAAAAATAAATTCTTTATTTAAACAATTTAAACGGTTTGAATTGCGTTGCAACAACGAAAAGTATTGCTGAAAATTTGCCAAAAATTATTTTAAAAGATTAGTAAAATTAGAGAAAAAATTTTATGGCAACTTAACTGATATC